>CAJQZJ010032584.1:1971522-2010353 GCA_907164525.1 Lophiomys imhausi | reverse complement strand
CCCCCTGCGCCTCGGCGCGGTGGGGGTGTGGGCGTGGGCGGCGGCGGCACCAGCGTGAGTGGAGGAGAGCACGACCGTGACTCCAGCGTGGTGGGGACCCGGCCCCGGGCTTCGCCACCACGCCAGGGCCCGCTACCTGGTCCTCCTAGTGGTCTTCATCGTTGGGCACTAAGTGTGCCGCCTGGTGCAGTGGCAGGTCCTTGGCCACAGCAGGCTTCTCCACCTCCTTGTGGGGGCCCTGGTGGCACTCTAGGTGCGGCAACTGCGGGGGTTGGCGCGGCAGGGGTGGTGGTGGGAGTGGGTGGTACCGTGGGAGTGGGCGGCTGCTGCTCGGGGCCCGGGCACAGCAAGCGGCAGCGTCAAGCTCCCGGCGTTGGCGCAGTTGCTGGGGGCAGTCCGGAGCGTGAAGAGGTCGGAGCAGGCTACAACAGCGAAGACGAATATGAAGCCGCTGCAGCACGAATAGAGGCCATGGATCCAGCCACTGGAGAGCAGCAGGAACATTGGTTTGAAAAGGCCTTGAGGGACAAGAAAGGGTTCATCATCAAGCAGATGAAGGAGGACGGCGCCTGTCTGTTCCGGGCTGTAGCTGACCAGATGTATGGAGACCAAGACATGCACGAGGTTGTGCGAAAGCATTGTATGGACTATCTGATGAAGAATGCTGACTACTTCTCTAACTATGTAACAGAAGACTTCACCACCTATATCAATCGGAAGCGGAAAAACAACTGTCATGGCAACCATATTGAAATGCAGGCTATGGCAGAGATGTACAACCGACCTGTGGGGTTTATCAGTATAGCACAGAACCTATCAACACATTCCATGGGATCCATCAAAATGAAGATGAACCCATCCATGTCAGCTACCACCGAAATATCCACTATAATTCAGTGGTGAATCCTAACAAGGCCACTATTGGTGTGGGGTTGGGCCTACCATCATTTAAACCAGGGTTTGCAGAGCAGTCCCTGATGAAGAACGCCATAAAGACATCAGAGGAGTCATGGATTGAACAGCAAATGTTGGAAGACAAGAAACGAGCCACAGACTGGGAGGCCACAAATGAGGCCATAGAGGAGCAGGTGGCTCAAGAATCTTACCTGCAGTGGCTGAGGATCAGGAGAAACAGGCCCGCCAGGTGCGGGGACCCAGCCAGCCCCGGGAAGCCAGTGCCACGTGCAGTTCAGCCACAGCAGCAGCCTCCAGTAGCCTGGAGGAATGGACTAGTCGGTCCCCACGGCAAAGAAGTTCAGCCTCGTCACCTGAGCACCCTGAAATGCAGGCCGAGCTAGGCATTAAGCCCCCTTCCCCAGGCATTGTGTTAGCTCTTGCCAAACCTCCTTCACCCTGTGCACCAGGTACAAGCAGTCAGTTCTCGGGAGGGGCTGACCCGGCCACCTCTCCTCTTGTGTCCCTCTACCCTGCTCTGGAGTGCCGGGCCCTCATCCAGCAGATGTCCCCCTCTGCCTTTGGTAAGCGTCCTGGAAGATTTTGGAAGCCCCTGGCCATCTCTCCAAGTCAGAGGCATGAGGGGAAATTTCAGGCCCAAAAGGTTTTCTCCACAAGGGATCTAGTGGGGCTTCACTGAGTTAAGGGAGCCAATGAGTGATTGGGACCTAGATGGAATTCTCCAGAGCCAGGGTTCACACAGAAATGAGGGAAAGTGGTCTGAAGACCCCCATCATGGTTTTCCTCTTCTCTCTCCTGCCCAGCAGGTCTGAATGATTGGGATGATGATGAGATCCTAGCATCGGTGCTGGCAGTGTCCCAACAAGAATACCTAGACAGTATGAAGAAAAACAAAGTGCACAGAGACCCACCCCCAGACAAGAGTTGATGGAGACCCAGGGACTGGACACCATCCCCTGACCCCCCCACTCCTGCCCTTTGATGCCACCTACCCTTCTCTGGCTTTCTTCCCTCCGGGCTTCCTTCGTTTCCTCTTGTCCTTTTTCACTTCCCTCTGGCTGGCCCATCCATGCGCTCCATCCATCTCATCCCTGCCACCACCGTTGGTCTCCGCCAGCTGATATGCCCTATTGCCCCCTGCTCAGCACCATCTCAGCATTCCACAGGGGACTCTGGAAAGGGTGCCAAAGGTAGACAAGAGGCACAACAGAGACAGACCATGTGGCAGCCAGGCAGCCCCAGAAGAGAGATTCAGACAAAGGAAATCTACTGTTCACCCTTTATTACAGTTCAGATAAACTTGTTGCTCCCTCCCCAACAGTGATGAAAGGAAAGATGGAAACGGGAAATTTTTCTTCCTAGTACCCCAAGAAATGAGCCTTCGATGTCAGGTTTTTCCTTATTAAAATGTACTTTTACTGCATAAAATCAAATCAAAACATAAAAAGATGAAAACATGATAGGTCAAAGTCCTAAAAATAAGTGACGGTTTAGTATTCAGCGCTAAATGGGACATATCAGTCCCACAAAGGTCAGGGAACATTGGAGAAAATGGGGCAGAAAGAACGTAAGCCAGAGGCTAAGTAAAAGTACTGAGAAATGTTGTCTCCTTGGTGAGTGTGGTCATTCCACTCATGAACTCACAACAGCTTCCTAAGACCAGCCTAAGATGAAACAGTCAAACATGGATGGGGAAAGGGCTCAGGAAGCTCCACTCAGCTGAGGAGCTACTGGCAAATGACAAATAGGAGACTGAGCTCATTTTTCTTCAGAGACAGGAGCTGGTAGTAGGTTGCTCATGCACAGATAGGTAGGCCCACACTCATGGGGATGCAGACAGCTCTAACTGGACTCAGTATGTTTTGTTTCTTAAAAAGGAGTCATAGAAGTAGAAGAGGAAGTACTAGAGAAGGGTCCAGGGATAGTGGGAAGGAAGGTTTGGGGTTGAATATGATCAAGATATACATTATAGACGTGTGAAATTCTCAAAGAATAAAAAAAATTTTTAAAGATGAAAACAATTTTTACTTAGATACTAGTCTCAAATACAAAGACCATAATAATAGAATAATACTGATCAACAACAAAAAAATGAATATTATTTGAAAGTAGTAAAATATATAGAAAGCAATTAATAGTATCTGTTTAACCTGAATGACCTGGGGGAGGGAAGTCCGTCTCCCGACTCCCGACACTCAGGATATCACGGCCACCCAAAAACTCGCAAGAGACCTTTTTTTTGTTTGTTTGTTTTTTTGTTTTTTTGGTTTTTATTTTTTTTGGTTTTTTCGAGACAGGGTTTCTCTGTGTAGCCCTGGCTGTCCTGGACTCACTTTGTAGACCAGGCTGGCCTCGAACTCGCAAAGATCCGCCTGCCTCTGCCTCCCAAGTGCTGGGATTAAAGGCGTGCGCCACCACTGCCCGACTAAGAGACCTTCTTGATGCAATCGCAAGAGGTTTATTTCGTTGGGGGGGGGGGATCAGTGCACTGAGGACGCCACTCATATCCCACGCAGGGGTAGAGGAACCGTGACCACAATTTGGGGGAGAGTAGAGTATTTAAACCACAATCCAAGGGGGTGAGGGGAAATACAAGTGGAAAGTACCAGCCCATTGTTTACCACAACCCAAGGGGGTGAGGGGAAATGCAGGTGGAATGTACCAGCCCATTAGTTAGTAAGCAGGAAGCATCCTACACCTGTTTTTCTCAGGAATGAATTTAATCTTACTTCACCATCGGCTTTGTGGTCAGCCAGTTCCTGGAGCGTGGCTGGCCTGACTCCACTGCCTACCCGGGGGTCTCCAAAATTTTTATTTCTCTCAAACCTATGTCCAAGAAATATATTTAAATTTAAATTTAAATAGTACACACAAAATTTTTTCAGCAGAAAATTTGGGCCAATTAGGTTAGAGAGAGTGGCATATTTCTTTTATTTTGTAGAAGATGCCATTAATAGGTCAGTCCACCAAAATGAGTTCAAGGACTTGCTGCCAATATCCACCTGAGGCCAACCACATGACCCGTCAGCTCTATTCCATGAGTCAAATGGCCTCCCACTGATTGAAGAGGTATTTTAAATAATATTTGTGATCAGTTCTTCTCTCTTCATAAATTAGATCTCATGTTCTTCCAATTATTGTAAATCAATATACAGTGTTTTACACAAAATAGGAGAACTGAGTTAAGTCTTCCAAAAAATTCAGCCCATTCCCACCCCATATTCAAAATATCCCAGATTTTCTAGGTACTACAAGTGAAAATCTGTTAGCCCGTGACTCATTTTTGAAATTAACCTAAATTCTCCCTTCATTTGGTGTACACAGAAAGTCAGAGAGACCTACTCTACTGCTGTATTATGAAACTGATGGCCCCAGAATATCAAAAATTTCGTTGAAAACTTGGGTAAACACATGAGGCTTCTATTATATTCTAAATCTTATGTTCAAAAAACAAACACACAACGTTATAAATGCTGTAATAACGCAAGCCAGGACTCCAAAACTATTACTTGAATTTTTTTAATTAAAGTACTTTTCACTACTAGAACTGTTGTCATAAACAGTGCCCTTCCTCATGGCAAAGCACAACATGAATTAGAAATGCAATAGCATTCGGATGTTGAACGTATGTGCCATAGGATAGCAGTTGCATGTTAGCTGGTGCTAGTCACATATTCAACCAGCTAACAGTACACTGCCAACCCATCACACACCGGTAAAGAAGTGTACTTCATTAACAAGAAGAACCGATCCAGACGCAAGTGGCAGGGTAGTTGTGGCTGCTGACTTGACCCCACGCAGCCAGCTGACAAATACACTGCCTACCTGATTCTGGTGAGTGCTGGTCTTCGCAGCCCATGAAGTCCCTGAGGCTGTTTGTAACTTTGACCACTGCTGGAGGGTGGTGGCATGGATGCAGAGAGCAGGGCATAAACCTAGGGAGGCAGCTCTCTCCCTCCACCAAGTGAATTCTGGGAATGAATTCTGGATGGGATTAGGGGCAAGTGCCTTTACCAGCTGAACCTTCTTGCCACGCCCACAACTCCCACGTTAATAGCTAACACAGAAGACACTTTATAGAGAAACCTTGTTTCGTTTCTCCTAACCTATAAGAAATAGTTTATATTTCCAAGTTACATGCATGTTTAAAAACTATTTTAAGAACTTTTAATTATTGGGGGTGGGGCTGTTTGTTTGCTAGGTTTTTTCAAGACAGGGTTTCTCTGGTTTAGTCCTGGCTACCCTGGAACACGCTCTGTAGACCAGGCGAGTTTAAATACAGATGTTATCACAGTCACAATGAATTAACAAAAGTTCAATTGAATCAGTAAAGTTATCTAGAAGACAAAAATCATTTGAGCAGGAAACATGCATGGTATATCAGTATTAAAATGTTTAAAGAATATAAGGGCTTTTGAATTTCATTTCTCTCCTGTTATAGGTGACATTAGTCATTGCATTTTTAAAGTTTAGCTGATATTCAATTTTGAGTGTCATTGCTTGAATATAGAAAAAAATACATAAATTGTCTAGAAAAATATTCAAATGATGAAATTTGAACTAAGAATCTAAATTTAAAAGAATGTGACCTATTTGGCATAAAGAGTAAATGGTAATGGAGATACGAGTCATATGAGCCTTTAACTTTTTCATCTATTAAACGAAGTGCAGGGACTGGAAAGATGGCTCAGCGCTTACGAGCACTGGCAGCTCTTCCAAAGAACCCGGACTGGATTCTCAGCTCCAACGGTACAGCCCGCACCCGTCTGGAACGCCAGTTCCAGGAGATCGGAAGCCGTCTTCTGGACTTCACTGGCACCACACGTACATGGTGCATAAACATACGTTCGGGGAAATATACATAAGATAATAAAAAATAACCTTCAAGAGAACACTTTTTTGGTTTTGGGATTAAAGGCATGGGCCACCCCCCTTCCCCACAGGAATTACAGACTGTGAACTGCCATGCGGGAGCTGGGATTTGAACCAGGGTCCTTTGGAAAAACATCCACTGCTCTTAACCGCTGAGCCATCTCTCCAGCCCAAGAACACTCTTTTTAAAAAGAGGCAAACTACAAGCTTTGGGTCTGGGCTTTACAGGGCAGAAATACTACATAGGATCCAGCTTTTAGAAGCTGTCGTGAGTACACCTTCTTATCCACCAGATGGCACCATTTCCATGCTTTTGCATGCTTCTGAGTGCAGCAGAGGGTAGTGCTGCTAGCAACTGTTGGGATAAAATTCTAACAATTCTAACAGCCAGCCTGCCTGCCTGACACACCCGCACTTCATCTTCTGTGGAGATAGAAACTAGGAAGCGCGCCCTTCAACCAGGTAGAAATGGCTACCGTCAGTTGTGAGAATCCGTTTTTTAATAAGTCTTTCGATTCTGTACTAAAGGTTTTTAACTCGAGCATTTTCAGACCACCCCATACTTCCTGCAAATGTATTCTTTAGCGAGAATTAGTTTACTCAAGATCAGAATGAAGACCGAAGAAGGTCAAGCCCTGAACACTCACCTTGGGGGAACCTTTACTTCGCTGCTGCTTCATGTTGTTGGTGAGCACCCGCATGACATTCTCCTTTGGAAATAGATTACTATAAGGGAGAAAACTCTTTAGGAAAATCATAACGGGAAGTGTGGAAAATATCTGAATCCTGAACTTGCCAAACCACATTCATTCATTCTTTCTAAAGCAACCAGGCACCTCTAGAATATAAATTTCACACAGCTCAAAATTTAAACTAGGCTGTAGAATTTAATGGCATTTCTTGGTCCCGAGTGGGTATTACAAACTATGCCTTCCACAAGAAGCCCCTTAAGAGGGTTGGGACAAAAAAGGAAAGGATGGTAACTCACCCACAGCATCTCTTCTTCGGTCCGGATCCTCCTCCTCCTCCCGGCGACGCGCTGCAGCTTCCACTCCATCTCCAGCTGAGTGCGCTGTTTCTACAGTCTGACCTCTCCCCTCAAGAGCTCAGCACGTCTTCCCCAAACTGCTCGAGTCTCTTCTCCTCCCCCACCCTAAGCCTACGGTGCTTCCCCTCCTAACCTGGAGTCCCTCGCTCCTCCCACAGATCCTGGAGTGTATTCCCCAGGGTACCCTTTAAAAAGCCCGCGGGGCGGCAATCAAAGCGGGAATCTCCTCCCGTCCGCTGCGCCATAGGCCAGAGCTGGAATGACATCAAGCCTGGGAGGCCTTCTGCAGCGTGGGATGTGGGGGTGCTCTCTCGGGTCCCGCCCTCCTACCCGCGGTCCCGCACTGGGCCTCCCTAGTGGCGCGCTCCGCAGCGCCAAGCTTTGCCGCGCCTCTGCCCGCAGCGCGCAGTCCCCACGGCAGGAGGCGCGGAGTCGGCGGGTAGAGAAGCGGGCTTTCGGAGTTCCCCTTCGGTTCCGTTTTCAGAAACAAAGACGTTTCGTTCTAACGGACTCTAATCCCTTCTTCCATCCCATCTCCCTTTCTTCAACCCCACCCTAACTGTCAAAGTTGGAGGGGTGCAGTAATTCTGGGCCTTCTGTTAACTGCTAGTGACGATTGCTTGTGAAAAGTACTGAATTTAAATGTTTCCCAACGAACATATCAGCTCCTCTATCTTCAAACTCAAGAAAACGTAGAGGGATGTCTAGGCTGCTTGGGGGGGGGGGGTTGTGTTGACATATCCTTTCAATAAATTATCTGCACTATTCACTTTGGGAAGTGGCCAATTTCTCTTGCTGGATCTTGTGAGCTACTTCCTAAACTGGGGGCTTGTGAGAGGGAAAAGAGCCAAGGATCTCATAAGGAGTAAGAACCAGCAAGACAGCTGACTAGGCCCGGGACTGAACTGATGGTGAAATTGCTGGAGGGGTAAAGAAGGGCCTGGAGGCCACTGACAAGGAGCCAGATGGGCTGCGCAGCCTTGGCTGCCCTTCTGAGCTGTCAAAGAACCAAGCTGTGCCATATGGAGGAGGGTAAACTATCTGAGACACCCCCCTCCCCAGGTCTAGCAGCCCGCTTCTCTTCCGCTCTCACGCCCTCATCCCTAGGTGATATCACATTGCATTTTACTCTGATGCATTGGTTTGTGCATTTGGAGAGGTGGGAGATTCATAAGCATCAGATGTTCAAACGGGTCAATGGTTTAAACAAAAAAGCAAAAAACGCTAAACTCACTCTAACACTTCTGAAAATTCACTCGAGGACTTTTGGAACAGGAAATACCAGCTTCGAGGCAATCCAGCTACCCGTGTTCAGTCACAGAGGCTGAAAATGTGTGCAGGGTAACCTCACCTTCAAATGAGATTTACCAAAATGTATTAAAATATCTTCCTTGACCACAAGAATTCTACCTCTCTCGCAGTGCATTCAAATGCTTACTCATTCCAAGTCCCAGTAAATCCTTTCCACAAACATTGAGACTAAAAGTGAACCATCGTTGTGTGAGTCATGTGTATTCTTAATTTAAATGACTGGTTTTGAAGATGTCAACCGAAACTAGCAATATATTGAAAGCGTGAAATTATTACCTGTCCTATTCTGTTTTTAATATATTTTTACATTTGCCCCTTTTATGGGAACAAGAAAGTCATTTTAAAGACAAGCAGCCCATATATCCCCGTGTAAACTGGGACTTTTAGAATCCATGGTCTTATCCGGACTAACAGTGAGTTATTTGCCCACAGTGCAGCTACCTGCCAGCCAGTTACAGGTTTTCAGATTACATGTTAGGCACTCATTCCACACACACAACTCCCAAATGCAATTTTCTTTGTGTGAACCCCGGGAAATATTAGGTATCTCCCTTTAAAATGCCACACTGCATTTAGGGACTAGGGATTAGAAGGTCAGCCCCGCATGCAGGATACCCTAGGTTCAATCCCCAGTAACACTGCTGGGAAAAAAAATTAAGGTTCTGAAATTAATATTCAGACTAAAATTTACATCAGAAAGATGGAAATAGTTCATCATTTAGGAAGTACCACAGTAGTGACTGTTACACTCAGATATAGAGTGCTTTGGATTATTGTGTATGTAAGGAGAATTATCCTGTGCCCTCAACAATTAAATCCAAAAAGAAAACATGCAATTTTTTTCACTGAACAAATCTGGCAGACAACACTTGAACCACATAACGAAAAATCACTTTGGAAGATCTACTGTTGCAGCGTAAGTGTTGGGGCATGACTTCAGGTCTGAAGTATTCCTACTCAAAAGACATAATCTAAACCTCATGACGAGGAGAAGCTAACCCACAATGAAAGTCTACAGAACTGGCCAGTTTTGGTTTGGTTTTTGGTTTTGTTTTGTTTTTTTTTTTGCTTTTTTTTTTTAAGTGATCACCTATTAAGAGAAACTACACTGTGAGAGTTGTGAGATTCTAGATTTGATCCACTCCACCAGAGGAGGAACCGATTAAAGGTAGAAACTGAATAACATCTAATAAATTACTGGAATAGAGGTAACACCAATCTGGTTATGATCATCACACTGACTATGAAATGTTGACATTTGGGGAAATTAGGGGAATGATATATTAGGATTTTTGTCTCCACAAGTCAAACTATTATTGATGTGGTAGTAGTAGTAGTGTCTGATGGTGTTTGACTGGCCTGGAGCCCTCTATGTGAACCAAACTAGCAGTCTTAAACTCAGAGATCAATCAACCTGCCTCTCCTTTTCCCTCTGCCTGGAGTGCTGGGATTAAAGAGGCCACCACACCCAGCTTCTAAATTTCTTTTTCTTTTTTTTTGTTCAAAATCATGTGGTTATTCTGATTTAAAAAAAAAAACTCTTTAGAGCAAAATGAAAATGTTTGAACGTTTTGGCGTACTTGTATCAAAAACAGTTTAAGAACAATAACAATATCTGATTCTGACTTTCGTGTGCCTGTATTTTCCCAGAGTAGGAATTTTAGGATGGGTGTGGTATAAACCTATTAGGAAGACTCCAGGAACAGGCCAACTCCAAGAATTTAGAGTAAGGAGGTTACAGAGAGATCAACGAGGAGATCTGGCTGTGCTGAGACAGAGTATTATAGTCCAGACTGACCTCTAACTCTCCCAAATCCTGCTGTCTCAGCATCCCAAGTGCTGCTGGGATTACGGTTTGAGCTTTCACTCCCAACAGAGCGTTTTGCCTGACTCTCAAATCTTCAGTTACTGAGTCTGTTTTCCACCAAGTGGCCTCCAGAGGATACCCAAGCTTCCCAAATGCACACCCTTTCTCAACCACATAATTATACTTTGGTTCCACTCAACGTAAATGTCTCAGAAGATACACAAGGCGCCAGGCAAATCCCTTCCTCCGGCTCCCTACCCCTTCCTTCCCACAAAGCTTGCCCTAGACTTTCCCCCAAAGCATTTTCTACGCTCACAGGTGCGCACTCGTGCTTGGATCCTATGCATCTCCCTATATCAAATAAGATATAGATTAAGATAACCGATATATTATCGGTTCTGCCTTTCCTACTGTATTCAACCACTTTTCCAGAAATGAAAACCAGAGTTTCCCCATCCCCAACCCCAACCGCAGTTCCTCCCGCGCGGAGCTAGTCACGCTCCCGCCAGCTTGCCTCCCGCCCCCAGCTCCCGCCAGCCTGGCCCGCGCCTACTGGACAAAAGGGACGGTTGGGGCTCGCTTTTAACGAGCTGTTTGGCACGTGCCCCTCCAGGCGGTGTTGGGAGAGCTGAGCTGGGAGTGGGGGTTGGATGGGGTGGGGGAAGTCACTTGGGTGGTGGGTGGCGGGGCAAGGTGGGACGGCTGGATGAGGCAGGGCTGAGGCTAGCCACACTGCAGGGCAGGGGAAGAAGGGACCACCATGCTCTGAGCACTCCAGAAGGACATACAGCTCAGAGCTTAAATTTTTTTTAATAATTTTTTTTATTTCCTCAAGTTACATCTCAATCACAATCCTCTCCCTACTCCCCCCTCCAGTCCCACCCTTCCACCCTCCTCCCCCTACTCCCCCCTCCAGTCCCACCCTTCCACCCTCCTCCCCCTCAACCCCCCATCCTCTTCCCTTCTTTTTTTTTTTTTTAGTTTAAGGTATTTATTTTTCCCCCCAACAGCTCCCCCTTTCAGTCCAACAAATGGTTCTTTCTCTTATAACAACAAATACAATACAAAACAACAGAAATAAATAGGCCACAATTATGAGAGTTATATGGCTTAGCGTACATTCCCAATGTCCAGTCCATATGTATTTGGCACCTGACTTTAACATTCTACTATCTAACCATCTCCATGAGTTTAAGGTTCTATAACTCAGCTTTCATACTAACTTGCCTCACAATTTTAAAAATATCTTCTTAGATCCAGAACACCCTCTTGATTCCTAAACAACTCAAAATTTAACTATGAGACTCTAGCTATCTATTCAACCACCTCAGAGACCTGAGAGGGATAAACATATCTGATTATATAGGAAGTGCAGGGCCTGCAGCTTCCAAAATTAAGAAATGACATACCAGTGGCTGCCTGGACAGTTCCCATTTTCTCTCCATACATTACAGCATCAATCTTCAGCCATTTGGCCCCGTTTCTCTGACATTGATTGTAGAGCAGGAATTATGAAGGACTTACCTACCCTGTCTTGGCAGAGCTAGGCTGTCGACTTATCTGCTTCCAAGTTTTGTCCTTTTTGGACAGAAGTCTGTCTACAGTTGAAGCAAGGGGTTTTTCTTGCCAAGAGAAAGGCTTACCACCAATTCAATCATCTCCCACTGGAGATTCTTCGATGCTCATCTTCTACTTGGAGTAGAATAGGGGGTGCTGTCAGGAGCTGACATGTCTCGATATCAAAAAATCTTAAGTTAAGAAAACATCTTTGAATGCCATATTCTGCAGATCTCTTGAGGTTTTTGAAGATGCCCTATCTATCTCTTATATTTAGATAAGCAAATATTGCTTGTCTCTTAGCAACTTGATTTCTGAGTAGCTTAGAAAATAACTGTGATAGACTGTCCAGAGCTTAAAATTGTAACCTGCAAAGCTTCCTGCAGTGACTCTGTTCTTGAGAGACTAGTCTGTAAAAAACAGCTTGACACCTGTGGTGTATGGCTTTCCCCCACCCCCCACGTGCTAGTAGCAAGTAGCTCTTGGCTTTATTTTTCTGTCACTCCCTGAGATCTAAGGACAGGACCGGTCCATTTCATTTTCTCCATTTGTACTCCAACTAAAGAGAATAGAGAGTCAAGTTTCCATAGCTTTCAGTAATCTTTCAGTGTGGGGAAGGAGAGGGGGGGGAGGGAGGGAGGGAGGGAGGGAGGAGAGAGAAAGAGAGAGAGACAGACAGAGAGAGAGAGAGAGAGAGAGAGAGAGAGAGCAAGCTCTCTTTGTAGAGGCCAGAGGTCAGGCTCCATTGCATTTCTGAAGAAATAACCACCTTGTTGGGAGGATACAGGGTCTCTCATGGACTAGGGAACTGAGTTTTTAGGCTAGGCTGGTTAGCCAGTGAGCCCCAGGAATGCTCCTGTTTATGCCCCTTCAACATTGGGATTACAAAACAGTCAATCCCTACTTTTTATGTGGGTGCTGGGAGTGGGACCCACGTCCTCAAGATTGCATGACCAGCATTTTTGGTTTGGTTTGGTTTTTTTTTCCGAGACAAGGTTTCTTTGTATAGACTAGGCTGGTCTTGAAATCACAGAGACCCACCTGCCTCTGTCTCCTGAGTGCTAGGATTAAAGGAGTGCTCCTCCACCATCTGCTCCCTGCTTTGTCTAGCTTGTAAAACACAAAAAGTCACTCCTCCGTTGACTGTTTGTTTCCTTACATATATTTTTGGAGTGGTTTGTGCATAAAAATGAATACAACACTGTATTAAAATAATGGGTAAAATCAGGTTTATGATCTTGACCCCCAACCCACTCCCACTCCCACTCCCCAAGAGAGCTGGCTCTACAATGCTCTAGATTTGAAAATCTCTTCCACTCTATTTAGGGAGGCAGAGGCAGGCAGATCTCTGTGGGTTTGAGGCCAGCCTGGTCTACATAATGAGTTCATTGGGCTACATTGGGAGACCAGGTTCAAAACAGCAAAAAAAAAAAAAAAATCATTTTGTATTAGCACTCCAAATACAGCAGATGCCAATGCAGAGGAATAATCTTATTGTGCCCAAGCCTTCTGTCTATTCCTTCCGTGTGCCCCATTCTAATGTTACCAAATATCACTTTATGTCACCGAAAAGTCAGCTTTAACTCTTCCCCATATGCCCAAATTCAGGTAGCCAAAACACACTCTGTGTGTGTGTGCCCATACACAATTTTTTAAAAAAGAAACTAAAAAAAAAAAAAACCCTAAAGGTATAAATTTATTTCTTTGGGATTAACTGGCAGTATTTAGATGTATTTAGATTTTTTTTTTAAGTTAGAGTAATATCTCTTTTGTTTTGTTTTGTTTTGTTTTGTTGAGACAGTGTTTCTCTGTGTGGCCCTGGCCTTCCTGAAACTCAATCTGTAGACCAGGCTGGTCTTGAACTCAGAAATCCACCTCCTTCTGGCTCCTGAGTGCTGGGATTAAAGGTGTGTGCTAGTACCACCTGGCTTCAGAAACACGTCTTTATAATACACTTGTGCAGAATTCACCATCCTTCTATTCACTATCTAAGTACCGAAGATGTCTAACACATAATAGGTAGCCAATATGCCATATGACTGAATTTTAAACTTCTATTTTTTAGAAGTTTAATAAGTAGAAATATAAGTAGATATATACTAAGTAGATATATCTAAGTAGTAATATAAATCTGAGTAGAAATATACTAAGACAGAGAAATCCATCTGACTGTGCATGCTAGTACAATAACAGTGTTGTCAGTGGTTGGTCCGCATTTAAATATGTTCCAGATCTCTGCTCACCAAGCAGTCTTCTGATTGGTATTTAAAGCTGAAGACCGAAAATTTGCCAGAAAAAGTAAGGGGCCTCACTATGGATAATGACAAATCTCCAATTGCAAATGGGTCCTCATCCAGATCCAAGCCTGGTTAGTATCAGTGCCCCATAACTGCTATGAGCTGAGAATAGTTCTGGAGAAATATAATGGAACCATGATTAAAAGACCAGGCCAGATACTCCTGCTTTGCCATTGACTTTGCAGGTCTAATTACTCCTCTCACCAGCCTGGTTACTGAGACAGAGGGCATGTTAATGTGCCTAGTTACGTTTCACGAATGGTCAACTAGTGATTGACAACATGATACAGAGCAATTAGGAAACTTTGTCTGGAATCACAGCCAGTCACCCTCTACAGGTTTTCATCACAAAAATTAAGATCCCCTTAGTAACCAAGAACATGTAAGATGTTAGTTTTCAGAGCTTGACATGTAAGGGAGCAGAGCATTTATTTCCAAAGGGCAATCTGGAGTCTGTAGCCCTAAACTCAGGCTTATTTCCACAAAGTTGTGTAAAAAGGTGACTATATTATGACTATTCACTGTTGTACACTTCTTTTTCCAAGTTTTCCAGGGACTGCTGGAACTTTAAAGTTTAGGTTCTGAGATTTGATGTTATCCCAATCATAGTCTAATTAATTAGCCTAATGCCAGCTTCATGTGTGCTAGCAGAAGACACAAGACCCATGGGTCAGAGCAAATGCCACAAGCACTGCATGCATGCCCATTAACACAGCAGGCAGAAGCAAGGTTGCTCTTAGTTCCAGGCTACTTCAGCCTTCAAGAGGGCCTGCTGGAGTTGAGCATCATGATGCAGACCTGTAAATCCAAGCACCTTGAACTCAGAGGCAAGAAGATTGTAGAGTCAAGGTCACCCTCAACTACATAGCAGTAATTCAAGGCCAGCCAGAACTACATGAAATCCTGTTCCAAAGAAGAAAAGAAAGAAAACCAAAAGATGGCTTGCTGAAAGTCAGTTGAGAAATGTCCCAGAAAATAGGTAGCTTTAGTGTATCCATCCAGTGAGGTATGTGGAAGGAATCAAGCTAGCAGGAGTGCGTTCCAAAGTCAGTCAGTTGTGCTTCCGAAGTGTCTTGTACTCTACACACATGTTGTATTTCAGCATTAAATACAAATAAGGTATATGTATCAAAGAAGAATGCTGGGAAAATGCCTTTACTAACTTTGCTAAACGCTGCTTATTGTTTTGGCCTCTCTTGTTTCCATAACTACACTAGAAAGCTTCAAGACAGGTGGAGAACTATGCACAGAGAGCCTTCAATGTGAGTTGCCTCTTTGGTTCAGAGACACGGCTCTCTTTATGGTCCTGTCCTTTTGGTCCACCCGTGCCCAAATCAAGGGAGAAAATTTAACTCAGCATCCATATATGGTCAGTCCCCTCTTATGCAACTAGCAGAGGTTTTGTAAATGGCTTTAGATATTACACAGAACCCTAAAGTCTCTAAAAAAAAAATAGTTTCTACCGTATCATCCCACATATATGTTAGAATTTCAAATGTCATCAGTGTGTTTCATTTCAGTCTGCCATTATATGATGCTTTGCTCATTGTTTCCAGGCACATCAAAAAAAGCAACTAGAAGCACCAGGACAGAACCAGAACAGAACTAGAGTCAGTAGGTAGCCCTGGGTATACACTGACTTCTATAAGCCCACTGTCTATAGACTGCAGTGAGCAGGCAGACTCCAGCACTCTTCTGAACAGAGAGCTGCCTTTCACCGTGATTTTGCTTCAAGTTGAAAATATATCAGTGTGTGATGTCCAGTTTAAACGGAACACATTTCAGAGATTACCATGTTCTGTTCATTACTTAACTTTAGTTTCATTTCTGTTGCCATGAAAAAGTGTCCTGACAAAAAGCAATTTAGAGGAAAAGGGGTTTATTGTAGCTTAGAATTCCAGGCTACAGTTGGTTCATTTTTGTGGGGAAGTCAAGGCAGGTACTAATGGCATCACACCCACTGTCAAGAGCAGAGAGAAGTGACTACTCACGTGCTCACTTGCTTGGTTCCTTGTGCTCTGCTCATTTCTCTTTTTCATGGTTCAGGAGGCCCTGCACAGAGAATGGTGTCATCCATGTTAGATGGAATCTTCCCAAGTACACTAGATAATCTCCACTGGCATGCCTAGAGACCAATCCATTGTAAACCACCCTGTAGAAAAAAAAATTAAATTACGTTGGACACCATTGGTAGAAATAATTAAATTGTTTACCAGTATTTAGATTATCGTTAATTGGCTGGCAGCCGTTAATCCTTAACCAGCCATTATAAAGGAGTATGCACAGACACCACGTGGATTTTTACAAACCTTGGTCTGAATTGATCAATCTTGGTCCTCCTAAGCTAGCTCTTAATTCTATTACCCAAATATGACCGATATATACATACATTTCCTTGGACTGTCATCCTCCACACTATGATGATGTTCCTGGCCATGTGGAATGAGGTTCTTTCTTCTAACCCATGGTGTGTGTCCTCCTCCTTCCTGCTCCTAGCTGGAATGCATTAATCCTCTCTGTAAAACGCAGGCTTCCTGTTCTAATCTCAAGAAGTCCCACCTTTCTCTGTCTTTACCCAATCTCAGGCCTCAGCATTTTATTTAATCGATCAGAGACAATGTAAGTAACAGACCACAAGCAGGACCAATTAATTAACATTTAGAATGCTTAACACTACCCCATCACCACCCCTCATGGAGATAAGTCTCTTCCCAGGGGATTCTAGTTG
This sequence comes from Lophiomys imhausi, assembly GCA_907164525.1. Classification (NCBI taxonomy): domain Eukaryota; kingdom Metazoa; phylum Chordata; class Mammalia; order Rodentia; family Muridae; genus Lophiomys; species Lophiomys imhausi. Next base: position 1,993,818 of record CAJQZJ010032584.1, on the reverse strand, counting down.
TGTCAAACTGACAATTGAAGTTAACCATCATGCTTAATGATGGATTTTCTCCACTTAACTGCTTATATCATCTTCACATCCTATTATAGCATCTTTGCTAATTTATCACAATGCACTTAGTCATCTGCAAAATTAATGTCTTTAGTGTCTCACTTCTGACTTAATAGCTTGGCACCATATAATGGAGGTTTTTTTTCTCCATATGCAAAAAGTAATAGCTTTTCCTGTTCCTGTCTGACATTAGACCACTTTCCTTATCTCAAGAAATTAAGTGGCCCACCTAGCTCTGAAACTCTGAGACTGTGTTCCATGAGGGGTTCATGGAAAGAGGAATAGCCAAGGAGCCTGGTATGAATCTCAAGTTCTAAAATAAGAGTTGAATAATATCCTTTATATTTTGTATTATATAACCAAAAAAGGATACCACTACTTCCTGCTCATTTCTCTTTTACATGGTTCAGGAGATTGAACTTTTGGACTTTTAAATTTATTCTTCCCCTTTATCTTTTTTTCAATTTTCTACAAATTTAATCTTTTAAGAAAGCATACAAAACTATTGGGAATGCAACTCTAATGCCTATGAACCAAAAGGATGACCAGCATGGCATGATAACCCTAAAGGTGCAATAGTGGCACTCATATCTTGGTGGTAACCAACAGCTCTCTAATTGGGTGTAAGGCCCACTCAACAGGATGAAATTTAACACCTCATACTGTAAACCTAGCCAGATATCCTGCATTTAGTGAAATCATGGATCTTAGAGGAGAGCCTACTGCCACCACTTTACTAAACCAGCATAATTCCTAACTGCATTCTAAATAGTCTAGTGCCCACAGATATGTGTAGTTATTACACGTCATCAAAGAAACTTCTTTTTGCATCAGTAGATGAAGGTCATTATAGAAAACCACAGCTCGCTAAATGCAGAGAACAAGGTAGCCATTGGGTACCCAACCCCAGTTGATAATACATCTAAAAAACACTACTGTTGCACCTAAGGTTCAGGGAACACTTCTGAAGAAGGAGCAGGAAGATTCTAAGAGCTCAAGGAACAAGAACCCTGCTGTGGTTGTGTCTCCTAGAAATGACAGAGAAGCTGCACCCACTATACCTCAATAGTGTGGCCACCCAAACAAGAACTGAACTAGCACAACACCAATAGACAGACATACAAACATAAAAGGGGGAAACCTCACAGCCCCGCCCCTAGACAAAGAACCATAGGCAACCAAGGATTGCTGAGAGCATGAGAAATAGTCTTCCCCAGGGATGAGCTCCCTGGTTGTTATCCAATTCCAAATGGTCAGCACCAAATCATATATATGAGTAACACTAAATAGAACAAGTGGGTTGTATTTGCATATTTAACCTTTATATATGTAGCCACAAAGAAAAACAGGTCATAATTTCAAGAGGGAGCAAGGGGGGTACATGAGAAGGAGGAAAGGGAGAAATGATACAATTTTAGGTGTTTTTTTTTAATTAAATAACTATTGGGAATGCCCACAGGTCGTTTTCAATAATGGAGTCAGCTTCTGTAGCTGACTGAAATTGTGTTGTCTCTTCTTGTCGTAGCAACAAGGCATTTGTTCCTCCAAACCACTTCTGAAGAACACAGTGGGAGACCTTTATAAGGGCAACATAAAACGTGGGGCATTCTCTTGTGGTCCTTGTTGTTCTCACTGTTACTTTTGTGTTTTGGTTTTTGAGACAGGGTCTCATTATGTAGCCCTGGCTGGCCCAGAACTCACTATGTAGACCAGGCTGGCCCCAAACTTACAGGGACTCTCCTGCCTCTGCCTCTACCCCCTAAATTCTGGGATTGAAAGCATGTACCACCGTACTTAACCGAGAACACAGAAGTAAACCAAAGAAGTCATTTTATGTCTTGTAACTGCACAGTTAGTTTATTTGATCTAGCCTGTCAAGGAAAGGTATTGCTCATATAAATTAGTTAATAGTTTCTGATTGGCTAGCTTCAAATTTGTTTTCTGTACTACAAACACTTGTAAAAATAGCTCAAGTTTCACTTACTGCTATAAATTAAGCAAAATTAGATTTATTTTAAAATTTTTAAAGTAATTGGTTGACTTCATTAAAAATTAAAATATGCAATTCAAACAAATTGTCCTTTGAGATCTCAAAATATATACACTAAAGGTTTGTTTAGCTCCAAAATATCAAAATAATTTCTTCTTTAATCCGGATTGAAAGGTAATACTTTATATATTATCAAAAAACCAAATTTGCTCCAGGAAAAATATTACCTGACCCCCCCCCCCAAAAAAAAGGTAATTGTCCCAGAGTTAGGATTAGGGCAGGGCTCTGTTCTTATCTTTCCAGGAGATTTAAAGCATCCATTCAAGGAATCCAGGGACAACTGGACAACGGAAACCTCAGCAGAAAACAGATCAGACACCAAAGAAGACGAGTGGCCCAGATGATCCAGCCTTGCAGACTTCTTCAATAGCAGTTTCCTCAAAAGTCTATAACCACAACAACTCAAAATCGCGAAGATCGTTCAGCTCCACAGACTACTCCAGCCAGATCTTCAGTAAAGTTCTGAAGATCAGCTTCTGTCTATGAACTTCGTAGGACATCTAAATAGCTGAGCACAAAGGGACTGAACATCAAATGATTCTATTAACATTTTTTAACCATTTTTCCATTCTTATTTGGGCCCCAAACAGGTTTACTACGTCCCAAATCAGCAGGAAGTCATTTTAAGAGAACAACGTCCCATCCCCAGAAGGTGGGGAGGGTGTTCTCCCCCTTTGGTTATTTGATAGATAATAGAAAATTTTGTTATTTAGGGGAAAAGACTACAAGCTGTTAAATGGTCTTGTTAAATGGGTTTTGGAGGTTAGACCCAGGGACTTCTCTCTTTTGCTTTTCTGTATCCTCCTTTCTCTCCTATATAGGAGTGAACAGACTTGAGAAAAATGGGACATAGACATAGTATAGGAAAGAACAAGAAAAAAGGACAGATTATTGAATATAGCTTTATACCTTTGTATACTGATACAAAATTAATATTATATTTGGCTAAATTGGTATTGATCATTGTATATTAATGCAAATTTAAGATTGTATAGGGCTACATCGGTATTGATCTTTGTATATTGATACAAAATTAAGATTATATTTGGCCACAATAGTATTGACCCTAGTATATTAATGTAAAATTAAGATTGTATTGGGCTACATCGGTACTGATCTTTGTATATTGATACAAAATTAAGATTATATTTGGCCACATTGGTATTGATCTTTGTATATTGATACAAAATTAAGGGTAACGCTTCTTAAAGGTATTGTTTGTAGTAATACTTAAAAATGAAATGTCAAGTTTTGACCTCTCGCTACCAACCGACATAAACTGTTTAGGATAATTAAGAAACGGAAACTAATAGTCATGAAAACGTGTCATTTTGTTAGTTACTATGACATTCTATCACAGTTATTTTCTAAGCTACTCAGAAATCAAGTTGCTAAGAGACAAGCAATATTTGCTTATCTAAATATAAGAGATAGATAGGGCATCTTCAAAAACCTCAAGAGATCTGCAGAATATGGCATTCAAAGATGTTTTCTTAAGATTTTTTGATATCGAGACATGTCAGCTCCTGACAGCACCCCCTATATTACTCCAAGTAGAAGATGAGCATCGAAGAATCTCCAGTGGGAGATGATTAAATTGGTGGTAAGCCATTCTCTTGGCAAGAAAAACCACTTGCTTCAACTGTAGACAGACTTCTGTCCAAAAAGGACAAAACTTGGAAGCAGGTAAGTCGATAGCCTAGCTCTGCCAAGATAGGGTAGGTAAGTCCTTCATAATTCCTGCTCTACAACCAATGTCTGTCAGAGAAATGGGGCCAAATGGCTGAAGATTGATGCTGTAATGTATGGAGAGAAAATGGGAACTGTCCAGGCAGCCACTGGTATGTCATTTTTTAGTTTTGGAAGCTGCAGGCCCTGCACTTCCTATATAATCAGATATGTTTATCCCTCTCAGGTCTCTGAGGTGGTTGAAGAATAGATACCTAGAGTCTCATAGTTAAATTTTGAGTTGTTTAGGAATCAAGAGGGTGTTCTGGATCTAAGAAGATATTTTTAAAATTATGAGGCAAGTTAGTATGAAAGCTGAGTTAGATATAGAACTTTAAACTCATGGAGATGGTTAGATAGTAGAATGTTAAAGTCAGGTGCCAAATACATATGGACTGGACATTGGGAATGTATGCTAAGCCATATAACTCTTATAATTGTGGCCTATTTATTTCTGTTGTTTTGTATTGTATTTATAGTTATAAGAAAAAGAACCATTATTTGGACTGAAAGGGAGAGCTGTTGGGGGGAAAAATAAATACCTTAAACTAAAAAAAAAAAAAAAAAGAAGGGAAGAGGATGGTGGGGCTGAGGGGGAGGAGGGTGGAAGGGTGGGACTGGAGGGGGGAGTAGGGAGGGGATTGTGATTGAGATGTAACTTGAAGAAATAAAAAATAAATTATTAAAAAAAAAAGAAAAAAAATTAAAATATGACATCAGAATAAAAAAGTCCAATAGGAGTCAGGTGGTGGTGGTGCACACCTTTAATCCCAGCACTCAAGAGGCAGAGGCAGGCAGATCTCTGAGTTTAAGGCTAGCCTGGACTTCAGAGCTAGTTCCAGGACAGCCAGGGCCATGCAGAAAATCCCTGTCTCAAAAAAAACAGAAATAAATAATAAAGCCCAAAAAGTGTATTAAAAGTTGTATGCTAAAAAGATGAAATTAGTCAAGGTCTGAGCATTTATTTACTTAGGCTTTCAAGACAAGATTTCTCTGTGTAATCCAAATATGTTTAATTATAGTAATAAGAGATAAAACTGATTAAAAGTAATTATAATAAATACTCAGTCCTAAGCTGGGTGGTGGTAGCAAAATTGGCCTGGTGAGATAGCTCAATGGGTAAAACCAATTGTCCATGCAATCCTGGCATCAGAGTTTGGCTGCCTTACCTCCACATGGTGTGTTCCAGCACTCACATGTACACATGTCATATACACATGCACACATCATCATCATCATATACACATATGCATCATACACACACATTGAACACATCATATACATATCACATACATATATTCATCATAAACACATATATTGTGCATAATACACATCATACATATACATCATACACACATACACATCATACATTAACACACATCACACACAAACACACATCATAAATATATCATACACGACATATACATTCACATGCACATCATACACACATACATACATACATATCATATACTCACACACATCATATATGCACACGCATATTGTACACAATAAAGTATTTTCTAAAAAAAAATTGCCCTACAATGTTCTATAATTCCTGTTGAAAAATATTTTCATTCATATTTTTCTTATAATTAACAAAGTAAGTTTTACTTGAGAAAACATTTCTTCTTGATTTTTGTTTTGAATTCTGTATCACCTTAATTTGTGTGGAAAATTAAGACCTTTTGAAAGATTACAACCTGGTCTTTTTATGCTTTTAATTTGAAATATGATGGTTTGGAGACTAGAGAAAATATGAGGTACATAAATATCATTTTACCCTTTGTAGTATGCAAATTAAAATAAATGAGATTAAATATCTATTTATCTTGATATATGATTGCTATGTGTGATCAATATAAAACTATTGAGGCATTTCACAACTTTTTGTTTTAGGTCTTCCAATTACTATTCTCTCTATATACCTGTAGCACATCTCAGATCATACCATCTGCGTGTCAAGTGATCAGAAGCCATGTCAGGTAGCCAGGGCACTACAGGACAATGCAGCCCCTTAGAGTACCAGTTGTTTGTTTCCTTCCTTCCTGGTTATTTAATCTGGCCCATCCTTGTTCCTCTACTGTTCATCTTTGGATTCAGATACTATAAGAAGTGAGCAACTTCCTAATTCTGTTATTAATATGAAATGATAGAAAAGGTCCTTAGTGAACATGACTATGAACAATGGAGGAAGACTGTCAAGTCTCTTGGTAATATATAAATCCCATTATTTACAGATGATTTTCTGAGACTGGTGTTCCAAAACAAATTAGGGATTGTATACATTTCATTTGTAATCAGTTTTCAATATCATTCTTTAAAAACTAAAGGCTCATTTTTTCGATCCAAGATGGCGTCGACCATAGAGCATTGTATCTGAGTAGTAAGTGAATGAAATTAGTCACTGTGGAGTGAACGTGAGGTCCCATAGTCGACTGTGAAACACAGACGGTGTCTGAATTTCCACAGCAAACACTGAGACTGGTCACCATGAGAAACAGCTCATGCAGTTCCCAGGAACACTACCCTAAGAACAGCCAGTTTGGTCACCCTTCTGGAGGGGATCGCCAGCTAGAGCAGATCTAGCCCATGAGTGGATCCAGCCCATGGTTCCAACCACAGATCAGTGGCCCCACCTGTCTGCCTGATATCCAGCCTGCATGTAGACCTGTACACCCAACAGGGAAAAACAGCTGGACCACAAGAGCAAAGGTAAGTAAGATTTTCTTTCCGGAGTTTCCAACATGGCGGCACAGTGTGCACTGTAGCTGAGAGGCAGAGACCTAACCCAGTCACAGCAAAACAATTAGGAGCCAAGACTGACTGCAAACAGAGCCTGCAACTGTGTGTTCTCCACAAATACTGGGGCGGGTCACTCACCCTAGCACCCAAGCATTTGAGACAGTCAGCAACAGGCACACTGAGGCTGTCACCTGTCTTGAGTGGAGCTCCCTGCCTGCACTGTCAGCCTAGCTGCTGAACCAGAAAGACTGTGTCAGTGAGGGGAGAACACAGGCCCAATCACAACTCTACCTGCCTTTCTGAGGAGGCCTACCAGCTCCCAGGTCCTCAGAGGATAGCCCTCTCCCCACTCCAATCCCCTGTATATTGGTCCAATTGGGTCACAACCAGTTGAGGAGAGTGACAGTCACTCTCCGAGAGCCAGTCTATTACAGGAACCTACCCAACATCTGGGTAGTGGACACCAGGATCTCAGGATCACCCAACCCCCAGAACAGGGAGTTTTCCTGAGCACCAAGGTCAACCGACAAAAGAAACAAACAGACAACACCAGGGTCAATCAGATGACAAAAGGTCAGCGTAAGAACACAGTAAAAAAACAAAAACAAACAAACAAAAAACCTCACAAAGAAAAGAAGCTTACAGAACTCCAAGTAGATTAAACCAGAAAAGAAAATCTTCCTGCCACATAATAATCAAAACACTAAATGTGCAGAACAAAGAAAGAATATTAAAAGCTGCTAGGGAAAGGGGTCAAGTAATGTATAATGGCAAACCTATCAGAATCACACCTGACTTTTCATCAGAGACGCTAAAAGCCAGAAGGGCCTGGACAGATGTCGTGCAGACCCTAAAAAAAAAAAAAAAAAAAAAAAAAAAAAAAAAAAAAAAAAAAAAAAACACAAATGCAGGCCAGACTACTATTCCCAGGAAAATTGTCAATCAACATAGATGGAGAAAACAAGATATTCCATGACAAAGCTAAATTCAAGCAATATCTATGCACAAATCCAGCTCTACAGAAGATGTTGGAAGGAAAACTCCAACCCAAAGAGGTTAACTACACAGAAGAAAGCACAGGAAGCAAATAACGTGCCTGCAGCAAAACCAAAAGAAGAGAAGCTCACTCACACACTATTTCCACCAACATCAAGATGGCAGGAAGTAACAATCACTGGTCATTAATATCTCTCAACCTCAATGGACTCAATTCCCCAATAAAAAGACACAGGGTAGCAGAATGGATGCGAAAACAGAATCCCACATTCTGCTGCTTACAAGAAACACACCTCAGCAAAAAAGATAGGCATTATCTCCAAGTAAAGGGCTGGAAAAAGATAGACCAAGCAAATGGACCCAAGAAAAAAGCTGGAGTGGCAATTCTAGTATGCAACAAATTGGACTTTCAACCAACATTAATCAAAAGAGATGGGGGAGGACACTACATAGTCATCAAAGGAAAAATCCACCAAGATGAAATCTCAATACTGAACATCTATGCCCCAAATGTAAGGCCCACCCACATTCATTAAAGAAACACTACTGAAGTTCAAATCCCACATTGAACCTCACACATTAACATTGGGAGACTTCAACACACCACTCTCACCACTGGACAGATCAATAATGCAGAAACCAAACAGAAATAATGAACCTCACAGATATCATGAATCAAATGGATCTAATTGATATCTACAGAAATTTCACCCCAAAATGAAAGAACACACTTTCTTTTCAGCACCTCATTGAACCTTCTCCAAAATCGACCTTATAGTTGGTCACAAATCAAGCCTCAACAGATACAGGAAAATTGAAATCACCCCTTATCAGACCATCATGGAATAAAGCTAGACTTCAACAATAACCAAAACAACAGAGAGCCTGCAAAAACATGGAAACTGAACAACTCTTTCCTCAATGACCTCTGGGTCAGGGAAGAAATTAAAGTCTTCTTAGAACTCAATGAAAATGAAGGCACAACATACCCAAATACAGGGAAATATAATCATACAGGTGAAGGAAATGAATAAAACTGTTCAAGACCTGAAAATAGAAATAGAAGCAATAAAGAAAACACAATCTTAGGGAATCCTGAAGATGGCAAACCTAGGGAAGAGAACGGGAATTACAGATGCTGGCATCACCAATAGAATACAAGAGATGGAAGAGAGAATCTCAGGCATAGAAGATAAGATTGAAAAAATCAATATATTAGTCAGAGAAAATGTTAAATCTAAAAAGTTCCTGACACAAAACATCCAAAAAATCTGAGATACTATGAAAAGACAAAACCTAAGAATAATAGGAATAGAAGAAGGAGAAGAAACCCTTAAAGGCCCAGAAAATATTTTCAACAAAATCATAGATGAAAACTTCCCCAACCTAAAGAAAGATATGTCTATAAATGTACAAGAAGCTTACAGAACATCAAATATATTGGATCAGAAAAAAATATCCTCCTGCCACATAATAATAATCAAAACACATACAGAACAAAGAAAGACTATTAAAAGCAACATGGGAAAAAGGCCAAGTAACATATAAAGGCAGACCTATCAGAATTACACCAGACTTCTCAACAGAGACTTTAAAATCCAGAAGACTCTAAGAGACCACAGATGTCAGTCCATACAACTATACCCAGAAAAACTTTTAAACGCCATAGATGGAGAAAACAAGATATTCCAAGATAAAACCAAATTTAAACAATATCTATCCAAAAATCCAGCCCTAAGAAAGATACTAGGAAGAAAACTCCAATTCAAGGATGCTAACTATACCCAGGAAAGCAAAGGAAATAAATAACCCCACACTAGCAAAATCAAAAGAAGGGAAGCGCACACACACCACCACTACCACACCACACCAACTTCAAAATAATAGGAACTAACAATCATTGGTCATTAATGTCTCTCAATAACAATGGACTCAACTCCCCATTAAAGTGACACAGGCTAACAAAATGGATGTGAAAATAGTATCCATCATTCTTCTGCATACAATAAACTCACGTCAACAATAAAGATAAACATTACCTCAGAGAAAATGGCTAAAAAAGGTTTTCCAAGAAAACAGACCCAAGAAGCAAGCTAGAGTAGCCATTCTAGTATCTAATAAAATAAGCTTTCAAGCAAAATTAATCAAAAGAAATGGGGAAGAACATTTCATACTCATCAAAGGAAAAATCCACCAAAATGATGTCTCAATTCTGAATATGCCCCAAATGCCAGACCACCCACATTCATAAAAGAAACACTACTAAAGCTTAAATCACACATTGTACCCCACACATTAATAGTGGGAGACTTCAACACCCTACTCTCACCAATGGAGAGATCATTGAGTCAGAAACTAAACAGAAAAACAATGAAACTCACAGACATCATGAATCAAATGGATCTAACATATCTACAGAACATTACACCCAAACACAAAAGAATATACTTTCTTCTCAGCTCCTCATGGAAGCCTCTTTATAATTAATCATATACTACTGGGTCACAAAGCAAGCCTCAACAGATACAAGAAAATTGAAATAACTCCTTGTATCTTATCAGATCACCATGGATTAAAGCTGGATTTCAACAACAGAAACAACAGAAAGCCTATAAACTCATGGAAACTGAACAACTCTCTACTCAGTGACCACTGAGTACAGGAAAAAATTTAAAAAGGCATTAAAGACTTTCTAGAATTCAATGGAAATGAAGGCACAACATACCCAAACTTATGGGACACAAAGCAGTGCTAAGAGGAAAGTTCATAGCAATAACTGCCTTTGTAAAGAAATTGGAAAGTTCTCATACTAGCAATTTAAAAGTACACCTAAAAACTCTCGAACAAAAAAAAAAACAAACAAACAGGAATAATCAAACTTAGGGTTGAAATTAATAACTTAGAAACAAAGGAAACAATGCAAAGAATCAATGAAACCAAGAGCTGATTCTTTAAGAAAATCAACAAGATGGGCAAACCCTTAGCCAAACTAACTAAAAGGCAGAGAGACAGTACCCAAATTAACAAAATCAGAAATGAAAAGGGGAACATAACCGCAGATACTGAGGAAATCCAAAGAGTCATTAGGTCTTACTTCAAGAGCTTGTACTGCACAAAATTGGAAAATCTAAAGGATATAGATGATTTTCCACTTACCAAATTTAAATCAAGATCAGGTAAATAATTTAAACAGTCCTATAATCTCTAAGGAAATAGACACAGTCATCAAAAGTCTTCCAGCCAATAAAAGCCCAGAGCCAGATGGTTTTATCACAGAATTCTACCAGACTTTCAAAGAAGAGCTAATACCAGTAGTAGTGACTCCTCAAACTATTCCACAAAATAGAAACAGAAGGAACATTGCCAAACTCATTCTATGAAGCCACAGTCACCCTGATACATAAACCACACAAACATTCAACAAAGAAAGAGAATATCAGATCAAGTTCCTTCATGAACATTGATGCAAAAATACTCAAAAAAATACTTGCAAACTGAATCCAACAGCACATCAAAAACATCCACCATGATCAAGTAGACTTTATCCTAGGGATGCAGGGATGGTTCAACATATGAAAATCCATCAATGTAATCCACCATATAAAAAAAGGAAAAGAAAAAAATCACATGATCACCTCATTAGATGCTGAAAAAGCTGGCAAAATCCAACACCCCTTCATGATGAAAGTCTTTAAGAGATCAGGGATACAAGGCTCATACCTAAACATAATAAAGGCAATATACAGCAAGCCTATACACAACATCAAATTAAACAAAGAGAAACTCAAAGCAATTTCACTAAAATCAGGGACAAGACAAGACTGTTCACTCTTTCCATATCTATTCAACATAGTACTTGAAGTTCTACCTAGAATAATAAGACAACTAAAGGAGATCAAGGGGATACAAATTGGAAAGGAAGAAGTCAAAGTATCTCTATTCACAGATGATATGATAGTATACATAAGCAACTCCCAATATTGTACCAGAAAACTTCTATAGCTGATAACACCTTCAGCAAAGTGACTGGATACAAAATTAACAAAGAAATCAGTAGCTGGCCTTTATACAAGCGATAAATTGGCTGAGAAAGAAATTAAGGAAACAACACCCTTCACAACAGCCACAAATAATATTAAATACCTTGCTGTAACTCTAACCAAGCAAGTTAAAGACCTGTGTGTCAAAAACTTCAAGTCTCTGAAAAAACAAATTGAAGAAGAAATCAGAAGATGGAAAGATCTCCCATGTTCATTCATTGGTAGGATTAACATAGTAAAAACGGCCATCCTACCAAAAGTAATCTACAGATTCAATGCAACACAATTCTTCACAGACCTTGAAAGAGCAATTCTCAACTTCATAAGGAAAAATTAAAAAACCCAGAATAGTGAAAACAATCCTGTACAAGAAAAGAACTCCTGGAGGCATCACTATCCCTGGTTTCAAGTTGTACTACAAAGCAATAGTAATAAAAACCACATGGTATTGGCTTTAAAAAACAGACAAACTGATCAATGGAATTTAACTGAAGACCCAGAAATAAACCCACACACCTACAGACACTTGATTTTTGACAAAGCCAAAACCATACATGGAAAAAAAGAAAACATCTTTAACAAATGGTGCCACTCCAACTGTATGTCTGTATGTAGAAGAACACAAATACATCCATATTTATCACCATGCACAAAGCTTAAGTCTAAGTGAATCAAAGACCTCAACATAAAACCTAATAGATGAAAAAGTGGAGAACAGCCTTAAATGCATTGGTACAGGAGACAACTTCCTGAACAGAACACCAACAGTTCAAGTACTAAAATCAACCACTAAATAAATGGGACCTCATGAAACTGAAAAGCTTCTGTAAGGGAAAGTGCACCATCAACCGGACAAAATGGCAGCCTACAGATTGGGAAAAGATCTTCACCAACCCTACATCTGACAGAAGGCTAATATCCACAATATATTTTTAAAAAGTCAAGAAATTAAATGCCTGCAAATCAAATAATCCAAATTGAAAATGGGGTACAAAGCTAAACAGAGAATTCTCAACAGAGGAATCTCTAATGGCTGAGAATCACTTAAAGAAAATGCTCAACGTCCTTAGTCATCAGGGAAGTACAAATCAAAACAACTCTGAGATTCTATCTTACACTCATCTGAATGACTAAGACCAAAACTCAAGTGACAGCACATGCTGGCAAGAATGTGGAGCAAGGGGAACACTCCTCCATTGCTGGTGTGAGTGCAAACTTGTACTCCACTTTGGAAGTCAATCTGGCGATATCTCAGAAAATTGACAATAGTTCTATCTTAAGTACCAGCTATACCACTCCTGGGCATATACCCAAAAGATGCTCCACCACACCACAAAGACATAGCAGTTTTATTCATAATAGCCAGAAACTGGAAACAACCCGGATATCTCTCAACTGAAGAATGGGTAAAGAAAATGTAGTAATTTACACAATGAATACTACTCAGCTATTAAAAACGAGGATACATGAAATTTACAGGCAAATGAATTGAACTAGAAAATATCATCCTGAGTGAGGTAACCCAGACTCAGAAAGACACACATGGTATGTACTCACTTATAAGTGGATATTGCCCAAAGAGTAAAGGATAGCCATATTACAATCCCACGGGCCCAAAGAAACTAAGCAACAAGGAGGTCCCCAGGGAGAATGCTTTAGTCCCACTCAGAAGGGGAAATAAATTAGATGTTGGAAGTTGACGGAGAAAAGGAACTGGGTGGGAGAGGGGGTGGGAAGGGGATCGAGGATGGTGATCAGGTGTGGGGAGAGCGGGAGTGGAGGGTGAGACAGCAGGGAGAGAGAAAGGAAATCAATTGGGGGCGGGGGGGGGTAATCTCTGGGACAAGCTGGAGACCTGGCATGGAGAAAGCTCCTGGGAGGATATGGGAGTGACTCTAGCTGAGACTCTTAGGAGCCGGGATACAGAGACTTGAAGTGGGCGCCTCCTAAAGTCAGGCAGGACTCTCAGTGGAGGTAGGGGAACACCAACTCCCCTACAAAACCACTGACCCAAAATTTTCCCTGCCTGCAAGATGTGCAGGGATAAAGATGGAGCAGAGATTAAGGGAAAAGTCAGCCAATGACTGGCCCAATTTGAGAGCCACCTCATGGGGGAGATCCAACCCCTAACACTATTAGTGAGTGATACTCTGCTATGCTTGCAGACAGGAGCTTGCATGACTGTCTTCTGAGAGCTTCATCCAGCAGTTGATGGAAACAGATGCCGAGACCCACAGATAAAGGTTAGGAGGAACTCGGGGAGTCTTATGCAACGGTGGGGAAAGGAACCAGACCTAGACACCCTACACATATGTAGCTGATAGGTAGCTTGGTCTTCGTGTGGGTTCCCTAAGAATTGGAGCAGGGGCTGTCTCGGACTTGGACCCTGTTGTCTGCCTTTGAATCCTTTCCCCTAGCTAAGTGCCTTGTCTGGCCTCAGTGGAAGAGTGTGCCCTTAGTCCTGATGCGACTTGATGTTCCGAGGTTGGTTGATACAGGAGGTGGTACTGGTGGTGAAGGGGGATCCCTTTCTCCTCAGGATAGGATAAGAGGGTAGGAGGGTAGGGCTGGGAGGAAAGGGGGGAGGGAGCTGCTATCTAGATGTAAAGTGAATAAATTAATTAATGAAGGAAAAACAAAGAGAAAAGAAAGCAACAATCATAGCATAAAAATGTTTAAATCATTAGAGAAGGCTGAATGTTTTCAACGTCCTCAAAGTTTCAGGAAATGTAATTTGAGTACATGTATCCAGTACGCTATGGATACTGGTACTCTTAGCTTTCCTATAGAGGTTCTTACAGCTTTATCTACACTGTAGTACTGAAAACGTGTCCCTTAGTGGCCCCATGAGATATCTGATCATCACACTTAAAGGAAACACTTCCAGTTTGAGACTGCTCCAGTAAGCACACATACCTGTGTAAACACAGAAACCCTGAGTTAATATTTTCTATGCAGTTCAAGTTAGCAAGTGGGTCATAATTGCAACACAATCATGTTTACATTTCAGTAATATTATACACAAGGGCCTGGTTTACTAAAAGAGAACAGGGGAGAACAGCCCTTAAATTCTCCTTCATGGAGCTGGGAAACAGTAGCACACTAGAGAAGTTTGCAGTCTCGCACCTGCTGATCCCTTAAGACATTTATTAAAACAGTGACTGTACTCTTTTTTCCAGACATCACACACTCCAGTCAAACACACACGTGCATGTGCACACACATACAAATACACATATGTGTATGTGCATGCACGCATATGCTTCTATTCAAACAGCACACACTACAGAGGAGATAGAGAAAGCCACAAGAATTTCCTAGGCTGAGGAATCTCACTCCATGGTAAAGCACTTGGTAAGGTCCTGGGATTGGTTCTCAACTCTGGAAAAGACCAGTTTTCCTCCGGCAGCATTGAGGCAAGGAGGGAAGGAAAGATTGTCACACCTCCAACACCAACAGACTTGAGAGTGACAGGGTAAACCACAAAGGATAGTCTTTTTTTTTTTACATATAAAGCCAGTTTTAAGCTTTCCCTTCAAGTTAAATAATTTTCATTCCAATTTCTCAATTTTTTTTGTTTACTGTCCTCTTTTAGATCCTCAGGTTTCAATATTTATCTTGGATTACATAACTCAAAACTGTACCACTATTCTAAAGGTGCAAATGGCTGAATTTTGGAAGAAATGCCTTATTTTCATTTCCTAGCATTTTTTATTCCCTTTTGGGAAAAAATAGCTATAGAAAACATGAATGATTCAGTACATATTTATTAAAATACTCAACCACATAGCACTGGTTAAATAAGTTTTTCTGGGCTGGGGAGATGGCTCAGCAGGTAAAGAGTTTGTTGTACAAGCAGAAGGCCTGGGGTTCTGTTCCCCAGGGCCCTTGTAAACACAAGGTAGGCATGGCAGCCCACCTGTGATTCCAACACTGAACGGCAGAGACAGGATCCCTGAGCAAACTGGCTGGCTAGACTTAGCTAGGCTGCTGCTATCACCTAGTATGGTCTGGGTTCGAGGAGAGACTCTGCCTCAATAGATAAGGTGGACAAAAAGCAAGAAAGGCTTCCAACACCAGTCTCAGGGCTCCACTACACTTCCACACATGTGCACATGTGTCCTCTTACACATTTGAACACACATACACACTTGCTCCTTCTTAATCATGAAGTCAGGAATTGGCTGGGTTTTTGTTTCTTTGTTGTTTTGTTTTTTGATTTTTTTTTTTTTGAGACAGGGTTTCTCTGTGTAGTCCTGGCTGTCCTGGACTCACTCTGTAGACCAGGCTAGCCTTAAATTCACAGAGATCTGCCTGCCTCTGCCTCCCAAGTCCTGGGATTAAAGGTGTAAGCCACCACACCCAGCCATTACAGGCAGCTGTGAACTGCCATGTGGGTGCTGGGATTTGAACCCAGGTCCTTTGGAAGAGCAGCCAGTGCTCTTAATTGCTGATCCATCTCTCCAGCTCTTATTTAGTTTTTGGTTACCAAAAACTTTTGTTTTTAAGATTTTTCTTTGAACATGGACATTTCTTTAGGTGGCTCATTATATGTGGGAGCATGTGCACATGTGTGAGTTCATGCCTTTGCCAATGAGTGTGCATTAGGAAGTGAGAGGTTGACATTAGGCATCTTACTATCATTCTCCACCATATTTCTGAGACAGGGTTTTCCCCTGAAGCTGGAGCTCATCATTTTGGCTAGGCTAGCTAGACAGCATACTCCAAAATCCTTTGTCTCCACCCACTGACTACTGGAGTTACACACACATACCACTACCCCTGGCTTTTCTATGAGAGCTGATGATCTGAACTTGAGTCCTCAGACTTACACAACAAACACTTTACCATTAAGCCATACCCTCAGACTCCACGTTATTCATGTTCATTTACTGGCACATCATTTCTGAGATGGCGTGGGTGTTTTGGTACATGTATATGTTGTGTAATGTTCAAATCAGGATAAGTATATCTATTCAAACATTTACCAGAAGAAGGAAATTTGAGTTGCTTCACACTTTTCAGTGCTAATTTCTGACATCTCAGAAAATAGGTGAAAGTAAGAATTAAATGGTGGTGGTAAGCAACCTAACAGAAGGACGGTGAGGACACAGCACACAAGGGCACAGTTTCAAGTGCCAGAAACTGCCTGCTTGCTGAGAAGGAAGAGAATTCCACTAAGCACTCATATACTCAAATGAGCAAATATATATAAGAGTACTTCCAAACTGTTACAGCACTCTACAGATAACAGTTAGCATGTACTAAGGTCTACTGTGAGCATGTACATGTGTTCATTACCACACAGAGACACACAAAAGGCACATATATGTAAGAGAGACTGGGCCTCACAGTGTCTCTATTGTCCAGTTGGGAAAGAGTCACAGATTAAATAATATGCCCCAGATCCCACGCTCACAGGGCCTACCTAGGATTAATACCCAACCAGTCTTTCCAGGACCTCATAAACACCCTGAGAGTTGCTACTGAATGCTGGTGTTAATTTTTCTTGTACTTTCTTTAAAAATACTAGGGGCTGGGGTGGGGAAGAAGGGAGAAGTTGATTATTTTGCTTTGGTTTTAATAAAGGGTCTCTTTTAACTGACAGTTAGGAGGATATAGTCAACTACAGTGGGGAAGGAATGACAATGGACAATTGTATAATAGTGCAGACATACGGCAGCTGCTCATTATACCAGTCAGGGATCAGTCAGATGAGAATGGAAGTGGGGCCAAGCTAGGACCCTCATGATCAGTCCCTCAGCATCCCTCTTCCTCCTGCTAGGTCCCATCTCATATGTAGTTGTACCACACATAAACAGAAACACTGTGGGAAACAAGTGTTTCAATATCTGAGTGTGTACAGGGTATCTCACAACCAAACCTTAACATCCCACCCCTTACCCTTATGAGCTCATAGCAATCTCATAATGCAAAATACATTCGGTCTAAATTCAGAAGTACCCATTGTCTTTTTTAAAAGTTATTATCCTTCAGTATGTGTGTAGTGAAAACGTATGTGTCCCACAGTCCATGCATGAAGATTAGAGGATAACTTTCAAAAGTTGATTCTTTCCATCAGAAGAAACACTCCCTTCACTCCATTCTCTGTTTTATACATACATACACACACACATACATATATACATATATGTGTGTATACTATAGAGCAATATATAGTATATATTATGTGTGTGTACATATATATACCTTGTACTCGGTTTGAGTCTTAAACGCTGCCACCTTCATTTCTGGGCTCCTTTCTCAGATGACTTACAAAGTATAATCCTCATGCTTTCTACAACTATACCCTCCCTGTCCTGTCTCCCAAAACATTCTGTGGTCCAAGTGACCTGTCTTCTGTCTTCATTCCTTTCAGTCAAAACTCATCCTTCTGTCTGTACATTTTGTTTATATATTTTGTCTCTAGTTGCCCTCAAGCTCCTAAGAAGCAAAGAGTCTACATTCTTTCTCCCCACCTGTCAAACAAACACTATCTCAGGTAGGTAGACAGGAAAACAAGCCCATGAAATGAAAGAGAATGCTAGACTACACACTCTCAGGTTCTTCCAGAAAGAGTGAAAGGAACTTCTTATTCATGGCGGGGAGGGTATAATGTTTAGGAAGTGGAACAAAGTTGTGAACCTTTACAGAAAAGACAAACACCACTATGAGAAAAATATAACCAATTGTTCTCAAAACTAAAGTAATGAATCATAATTCATATTTTGCTTTCAAAAGTAAAAATACAGAAAATTTCTCAATGCTTTACTTTCTGAAGCTATATTAAAGATTAAACCATAATGTCATAATTGGGAGAAATCTTTTTGATGAGGTTAGACCCAAAGACTGACAATGGATCTAAATGAAAAGATACTGAGGTATACCCCTAATGTTTATTTTAATAAGAAACATTACCTATAGGCTCATGTGTTTGATCTGTTTTGTTTTTCAAGATGGGGTTTCTCTAGGTAGCCCTTGCTGTCCTGGAACTATGTAGACCAGGCTGGCCTCTAATTTATGGAGATTACCTGCTTTTGCCTCCCAAATGCTGGGATTAAAGGCATGCTTCATCAACAGCCAGATTTTATTCTTGAAGCCAGGAAGTAACAACTTTCTCTTTATGGTATTGTGTAAGGAGTTAGATTAATATAAATTAGATTTAGTAAATATCTAGGGGTTTCTGATACAGTCTCTTAATCCAGGGCATGAAGATCAACTTGGCTGTGGGCAATTATCTTATCTTATGAACTAAATACAAGGATGAAGTCAGGTGAAATGAAGGAAGTCTCTATGGACTAAACAAGGAGGAAGCCAGGTGAAACAAGGAGAGACTTTGTGGACTAAAAACAAGGTTTATGGCCTGGCATTGTTTTCAGCTGCTAAGTGGGCTGAAAGCCAGGTGGAACAAGGAGCGATCCCATTTAAGGACAAGTGAATGGGGGGGGGGGCATGCTAGAGAGCTCTGATGCTAGCGAGTCCTCACCATAGAAAGGATGAGTAGTCTGTATCCTCTGATGGAAAAAGTGCTGGTGGACTGATGGCCAGATCTTCCTGAGGCAGAAAGAAGCTGGTGAGCAGAGAAAGCCTCAGCAAGACACCAAAAGGCCAAGGACTAAACCCTGTGGCTCAGCTTTTGCCTAGAGGAGTTTGACCTGTCCAAACAGTGGCCTGAACGAAACTGTGGCCAGCGTTAAAGACTGAGGCAGAGCAGCAGAGTTGCTGATACAAAGGAATAAGTTGGCTTACAGATGGCTGAGGTCTCCCAGAGAGAAGAAAGCCTCAAGCCTTATTTAAGGTGAAGCCGCCATGGCCAATTTACCCTAGCAGATCTACATCTGAGATATTCCAGAAGAAAGACTGCTAAGTGCATTAAAGGGTCTACCCCAAAGACTGTGTTCCTGACAACTGAGGACCTGCCCCAGAGACAGTATCCTTCTAAAAGGTTATGAGAATAGTTGTTATAGTTAACAATAGGTTTAGTGGTTAGGTAATAGGGGTTGTAGTCATTCATAGAGTTAGTAGTTAAGTGTTCATATTTGTTATAAGTGATTATAGTTACCAATAAATATATATTGAATAATTTTTAAAAGGTTGGGTTTCAGTATTGTAACCATAAAGACTCTTTCAATGTTACTGCAACACCTTTAGGAGGTGGATCCTTGAAAGGAAGTACGTTGCCTAAGGTTTATAAATGCCCAGCACTGCTTCTGGCCCTAGCAGCACAACTTCTTCTTCCCTCCCTTTTTCTTTCCTTCCTGTCTTTCTCTCTTCTCTTCTCTCTTCTCTTCCCTTCCTCTCCTCTTCCTCTCTTCAACTCTCTCTTCTTCTCCCCATCTTCCTCCCCTTTTCTCATTCTCTCTCTCCCACTCTTCTTTTTTTCTACTGAAATGTGAGCAGAGGGGAACCCTAACTGCAAGTTCTCACCATGGAGCCATCTGCCACCATGCCTCCCCTACCATGATACCCTATCCCTTAAAACTGTGAACCAAAACAAACCCTTCTACCCTTAAGTTGCATCTTGTCAGGCACTTGTTCATAGAAATAAGAAAATTAACTAATACTCTCCTCTACCTTGATTGATGTCAGCTCTCCTAAGCAAACTTGTCGGAGTTCTTTCCCAAAAGCCATTTCTGAGTCTGGAAATGCTCCCCTACATTTCACAGCTGTTTCCACACATAAAAACATTTTACAAGTTGAAGACTCCATGAACTATAGTACCAATAGAAACTTAACAATAGTTTCATTAAAATAAAAGTCCATTGTAAAATATCATAGAGAGCTGGCAAGATGGCCTAACTATCTTAGTTGGATATCTGGGACTCACAACAGTAGAAGAAAACCAACTGTTGCACATTATCCTCTGGCCTCCAGAGACATAGACACACACAGGGGTGGGACGGGGAATATGGCATGCATACACACATAAAAAGTACATTAATGTCAAAACACAGTCCAGGAATGGAGTCATGTGAGAATTCTGAGTGCTTGTAAGAAATTGTAAGAAACTTGTAACTGCTTATAAGAAATTCCTACAAATCAAGACAAGAGCCCCATGAATTTAATTTCTTCAAAACAGAATTATTCTTGGAATGTGTTTTTTTGTGCTCTTGCCAGGCATAACAGATAGGAGTGCATTTACTTCATATTACTCATTATTGTTTGCTGGTGTTATTCAATTAAATGTTTATGCCTCTATGGAAAAACATGTTTTTGCCACGTGGGGCTTCTCCTTGTGATTGTTTACAGCTTGAACTCATAAGAATTTTCCTCTTTTGTTTTTGGTTTTTCTTGATGAATATTTCCTTTAACGAGTATGTAATGCCCTTCTCTGTCTTTTTTTATTAACTTGAATTGGAAGTTTATTTTGTTTGATATTACGATGGCTACTCCAGCTTGCTTCCTGGGTCCATTTGTTTGGAAAACCTTTTCCCAGCCCTTTACTCTGAGATAGTGTCTATATTTGATAGTGAGATGTCTTTCTTGTATGCAGCAAAAAGATGGGTCTTGTTTACAGATCCAGTCTGTAAGTCTGTGTCTTTTTATTGGCAAGTTGAATCCATTGATGTTGATGGATATTAGTGACTAGGGGTTGTTATTTCCCATTATTTTGGTATAGGTGGTCATCCTGTACTTCTTTTGGTTTAGTTGCTGTGGAGTTTTCTATTTCCTCTGTTTTCTTGGGTGTAGTTATCTTCTCTGGGTTGAAATTTTCCTTCTAGGATCTTCTGTAGGGATGGGTTTGTGGGGAGATATTGTTAAATTTGATTTTGTCATGGAATATCTTGTTTTCTCCATCTATGTTGATAGAGAGTTTTGCTGGGCATAGTAGTCTGGCTGGGCACCTATGTTCTCTCAGGGCTTGTAGGACAACTGTCCAGGCCCTTCTAGCTTTTAAAGTTTCTGAGGAGAAGTCAGGTGTGATTCTGATGGGTCTGCCATTGTATGTGACTTGGCCTTTTTCTCTTACAGCTTTTAATATTCTTTCTTTGTTCTCTACATTTGGAGTTTCTATTATTATGTGGCGAGAGGAGTTTCTTTTCTGATCTAATCTGTTTGGTGTTCTGTAAGCCTCTTGGATTTTTACTGGCATCTCTTTCTTTAGGTTTGGGAAGTTTTCTTCTATGATTTTGTTGAAGATATTTCCTGGACCATGGAGTCGGGAGTCTTCTCTTTCCTCTATGCCTATAATTCTTAGGTTCTGTCTTCTCATTGAGTCCTTGATTTCTTGGATGTTGTAGGTGAGAGATTTTTTAGCTTTCTCATTTTCTTTGGATGTTGTACTGATTTCTTCCATCGAATCTTCCATTCCTGAGATCATGTCTTCCATCTCTTGTATCCTATTTTTGGTACTCATATCTGTAGTTCCTGTTCTCTTCCCTTGATTCTCCATTTCCACTTTTAACTCTGACTATGTTTTCTTTATTGTTTCCATTTCCATTTTCATGTCTTGAATTATTTTATTTGTTTTGTACATTTCCTGCACCAATTTGCTTGTCTTTGCCTGGAAGTCTTCCATTGCCCTGTCTTTTTCCTGTTCAAGTTGAGCCACCTTGTTTTGGAGCTCTCTAATGGTATTATCCATCGCTTTCGCCTGTGAAATTGTGGCTTCTTTGAATTCCTTCATAGATCTAAGTTCTTCTTGAAGGGACTCTATCACTTTCCATAATGTAGAATTGTCATTGTTTT
>CAJQZJ010032584.1:1930949-1971512 GCA_907164525.1 Lophiomys imhausi | reverse complement strand
CTTACTCCACCCCTGTAACGTGAGTCATTCAGCACCACCTCCCAGGTAGAAACCTCACTGATCCAAGGGGTGGAGCTATATATACTTAAGCTCTGGTTCCCCGCCAGAAGGGCCCGTACTAGCAAAAAGGTCTGATAATAATAATAAAGACCTCACAGTTTGCCCAGGGTTGGACCCTGCGGTGGTTAAATCTGCCTTTACCCCCTGTAGCCTTGCCACTCTCACAGCCCCGCCTATGTGTGTATGGAGCTGGCTTTGGATACTGGCAAATGGCGTCACTGTCGTCCAAGTTCCCTTACACCGCAGTGGAAAGTAATCTGCAGCTGGAAGGGTATCCTATAGCTCAATTCAGCTGCTGGATTTTTTTCCCCAATGACTGTAAATCCAATAGGGTTGCCTGTCCAGTACCCCTCTGGGGGCGCACAGATATGTCTGGGCTTTCCAAATGCAGCTGTGGACAAGCTGGACACTGGGCTGATGCCTGTGGAGCCCTCAGTTGCTGCAGCGCCCTGTCACTGCGTGCCTGCCGCGCGCTGGTAAGAGTGTGTGGCACTCCAATGGGTCCACAACATTTTGCTAAATAGCCAGAATGCCTGCGTAGGATCTGAGGGGCCCAGTAGACTGGTGAGTAACCCTGTGTGGGGTCCAAATCTGCCCGCTGGGTGTTAGAGTAGATCTTAGCCGGTGTCTCTTCTGGTGGGGGTTCCCGATTCCCGGATTCAGCGGCTTTCCTGCCAGTCTGAGAGTGGGAGGGAGAGTCCTGCCCAGGGACTTTTAATGGTCTCTGGGTAGCTGAGTGAAACCCAGGTGAGTCCAGTCACTCAGATTTTTTTATACAGCTTTTTATAACTTTAGTGGCTTTGTGGCTGTTTTCCCCAAGATTAAAATGCATCCATGCAGGCCGCCGCCATCTTGGATCCCCCTCCACACATATATTTATTTATTTATTTTTATTATTATTTTTTTTGTTTTGGTTTTTCGAGACAGGGTTTCTCTGTGTAGCCCTGGCTGTCCTGGACTCACTTTGTAGACCAGGCTGGCCTCGAACTCGCAAAGATCTGCCTGCCTCTGCCTCCCAAGTGCTGGGATTAAAGGCGTGCGCCACCACTACCCGGCTCCACACATATATTTATTAGGACTTAACAATTACCTAACAATTGTCTATAAAATTCCTAAATCCTAAACCCAAACCCTAACTCTGAAACCTAGCACCTAAAACTTCTTAGTATCTATAATACAAGCATATAACATTAACCTAAGGTTTCTCAAAAGGATATTTTTCTCTGAGCCATCTGATGGATGGCTGGTCTTCATACAATTTTACAGTTTTAAAGTCTCTGAATTTTGCTCATTGCCTTCCTTTGGAGTCTTAAGACTAATTAACATATGAAAGTTTCCCAGGCAGCTCACCTATTCAGATGCTTATGGCCTGCAAAGGCCTGAAGTCCCAGAGCTCCATGTCTAAGCACTCCCTCCATCCACGTGAATCCTGTCTTAAATATCTTCACCTGTCCGCAAAAGATTTTGTGCACTTTTCAAGTTATGCCCCTGGGCTCAGTCTTTTTCACAAAGCTTTTTGCAGAAGGGTGTGAATTTACAGGTGGTCGCAGATGTGGGCAGGTGCCTCAGGACATGTCATTCAGATGCTTTTTGCAGAGGGCTGTGAAATGACAACAGACCTCCGGAGGGCCAGCACCTCAAGGGGCATGTCCTGCCCCTAGCTCTAAGATCAAAGAGGTCCTGGTCCTTGGCCAGTTCTCAAGGACATGTCACTTCAGAAGTAAATCTTTTACCTTAAATTCCTGCCTTATTCTAAGTTCCCTATGCTATTATATGCTAACACTAAACCTACCACAAATACATTTCAAACTCTTCCACAAATAGAAACAGAAGGAACACTGCCAAACGCATTCTATGAGTCCACAGTCACCCTGATACCTGAACCACACAAAGATCCAACAAAGAAAGAGAATGTCAGACCAATTTCCCTCATGAACATAGATGCAAAAACACTTAATAAAATACTGGCAAACCAAATCCAAGAACACATCAAAAGTATCATACCCCATGATCAAGTAGGCTTTATCCAAGGAATGCAGGGATGGTTCA
This sequence comes from Lophiomys imhausi, assembly GCA_907164525.1. Taxonomy (NCBI): domain Eukaryota; kingdom Metazoa; phylum Chordata; class Mammalia; order Rodentia; family Muridae; genus Lophiomys; species Lophiomys imhausi. Next base: position 1,969,403 of record CAJQZJ010032584.1, on the reverse strand, counting down.
ACATACGAAAATCCATCAATGTAATTACCATATAAACAAGCTGAAAGAAAAAAACACACATGATCATCTCAGTAGATGCTGAAAAAGCATTTGACAAAATCCAACACCCCTTCATGCTGAAAGTCCTGGAGAGAGCTGGCATACAAGGACCATACCTAGAAATAATAAAGGTGATATACAGCAAGCCAGTAGCCAACATCAAATTAAATGGAGAGAAACTTAAAGCATTTCATCTAAACTCAGGGATAAGGCAAGGATGCCCACTTTCCCATATCTCTTCAACATAGTACTTAAAGTTCTTGCTAGAGCAATAAGATATCTAAAGTAGATCAAGGGGATACAAATTGGAAAGGAAAAAGTCAAATTATCCCTATGTGCAGATGATATGATAGTATACATAAGGGACACCAAAAACTCCACCAGAGAACTCTTACAGCTGATAAACACCTTCATCAAGGTGGCTGGATACAAAATTAATTGAAAAAGTCGGAAGCCGTTCTTTATACAAAAGATAAATGGGCTGAGAAAGAAATTAGGGAAACAACACACTTCACAATAGCCACAAATAATATAAAATACCTGGAGGGTAACTCTAACCAAGCAAGTGAAAGACCTGTATGACAAGAACTTCAAGTCCTTGAAGAAAGAAATTAAAGAGGACATCAGAAAATGGAAAGATCTCCCATGCTCATGGATAGGTAAAATCAACATAGTAAAAATGACCCTCCTGCCAAAAGCAATATACAAATTCAATGAAGTTCCCATTAAAGCACCAACACAATTTTTTACAGACCTGGAAAAAATAATTCTTAACTTCATATGGAATAACAAAAAACCCAGAATAGCTAAATAAATCCTGTACAATAAAAAAAAATCTAGAGGTATCACCATCCCAGATTTCAAGCTGTACTACAGAGCAATAGTAATAAAAACAGCATGGTACTAGTATAGAAACAGACTACTTGATCAATGGAATCGAACTGAAGACTCAGAAATGAACCCACACACCTATGGTCACATAATCTTCCACAAAGAAGCCAAAACTGTACAATGGAAAAAGGACAACATTCAACAAATGGTGCTGGTCCAACTGGATGTCAACATGTAAAAGATTGAAATTAGACCCTTACTTATCACCTTGTACAAAACTTAAATCCAAGTGGATCAAAGAACTTAACATAAAACCAGACACACTAAGTCTAATAGAAGAGAAAGTGGGGAAAAGCCTGGAACTCATCAGCACAGGTGACAACTTTCTGAACAGAACACCAACAGCTCAGGACCTGAGATCAACAATCAATAAATGGGACCTCATGAAACTGAAAAGCTTCTGTAAGGCAAAGGACACTGTCATTAGAACAAAACAGCAACCTACAGATTGGGAGAGGATCTTTATCAACTCCACATCAGACAGAGGGATAATATCCAAAATTTATAAAGAACTCAAGAAATTAAACACCAAGAAACCAAATAATCTAATAAAAAAATGGGAAACAGAGTTAAACTGAGAATTCACAAAAGAGTAATCTCTAATGGTTGAGAGACACTTGAATAAAAGCTCAACATCCTTAATCATCAGAGAAATGCAACTCAAGATGACTCTGAGATTCCATCTCACACCTGTCAATATGACTAAGATCAAAAATTCTAATGACAGCGCATGCTGGCGAGGTTGTGGAGAAAGGGGAACACTCCTCCATTGCTGTTGGGAGTGCAAGCTTGTACAACCACTATGGAAATCAGTCTGGCAATATCTTAGAAAACTTGGAATAGCTCTACCTCAAGACCCAGCCGTACCACTTCTGATTATACATCCAAATGACTCCTCACCAAACCACAAGGCCGTTTTCTCATCTATGTTCATAGGAGCCTTATTTGTAATAGCTAGAAACTGGAAACAACCCAGATGTCCCTCAACCAAGGAATGGATAAAAAAAACTGTGGTACATCTACACAATGGAATACTACTCAGCCATCAGAAACAATGAAATCATGCAATTTGCAGGCAAATGGATGAAACTAGAGAAACTCATCCTGAGTGAGCTAACCCAGACTCAGAAGGATGCACATAGCATCTATTTACTTATAATTGGATTTTAACCATATAGTACAGGATAACTATTGTATAACAAACACAGCAAAGCAACAGGAACATAGACTTTGTTGATAAGACACTTTGCCCTAGTGGTGCTGCCTTGTAGGCCCCCAGTATATGAGAAGGCTCTTGGCCCTCATGTGACTGCTGAACTGGAGTGGGAGACTGATGTGTGGGGACACTCCACTCTGGAGGAGTAGGATGGGAGGGTGGGAGGATGGGACTGGGAGGGGTGGAGGAAGGGCATTGTGATGGAGATGTGGCTTGAAGTAGTGAATAAACATAAAAAAATTTACTCATATAACCTTACTTTACCCTCAGAGTATAAATTGTCAGGGACTCTGAATAAAGTTGGCTATTGCATGAGACTTTCCATTCTCCCAGGCCCCACCCTCTAGAAATGTGACACATAAATAAATATAATTTTAAAATGCTTAATCCTTTAAGATATGGGGGTATAGTTTACAAGCAGAGTGCTCATCTAGCATACTCAAGGCCTTGGGTTCCTTCCCTAATACCACACATATCCCAAAATTAATACAAACTTAAGGTCAAAGAGCTCTTGACAAACCATTAGTTACCTATTTACCTAAAATTTACATGGAATTTAGCATACAGTATATTCTCTATGTTGACCTTATTAAAACATCACTGGTAAATATGAAGCATGTAGCAGAATCAGGGCACTGTTGTTTATATAGTTGAAAAGTAGTTACATTTTCACATGTTGACAGTGTTGGTACAGCTTAGTTATCACTCTACTCTAGTACTTCCATTTTTAAACCTGGCTGTGAAAAACTTCTCTCCAATATAAAGCTGTTGGTACTTTTTATATCTTCACAAAAACTCTTTTATTTAAAAGATAATGTTTTGAAATTTTCATATATATGTACACATACATATGTATAGATATGTGTACTTTAGTTTATACATACATCTATACATATATGTGTGTACATATATACGAATGCATACAATTCTTTGAGAATTTATTGTAACGTATTTTGATTATATTCACTTCCGACTCTTCCCCCTAATTCCTCCCAGACCCATCCTCACCCCACCCCTCTCATTCATACCCTCTCTCCTTTTGTTAAATAACCCAGCAAGTCTGGTTTGTGCTGCCCAAATGCTTAGAAACATGGAACATGGTAGATCTACTCAGGGCCACCCTTAAAGAGAACTAACTCTCCCTTAAAACTAGCCATCAACTGTCAATAGCTCTTCAGCTACAGGACAGGGCTTATGAGCCCCAAATACTTCCTAAGGAGAGAATCTTCTACACTAAGCTCAGACACAAATGTTAATCTTCTATTGTAGATGTACTTTTTAAATGTTAAAGCTTTTTGCCTTAACTATATAAACATTTTTCTCTGATATAGTCACTTTCATTGTTTACAGAATGTGGTATGAGTTTTATTTATTAAAAAAAGTTATGAGAATGTTTTTATTTAATCTCAGGTGGGAAACTGCTTCAGTTAAGACTACAGGTGTAAACTATTAACTGCCTCGGGAGCTAGCAGAAGTGTGGCTTAGCCAGCTGAGCAAGTTTAACTTGGAGGACTTGAAAGAGGGTTAAAAAAAAAAAAGCCAGATACCCCAGGAGAAGCAGGTGCTACAAAGAAAAAAGGGGGCACTACAAAGAAGGAGGAGAGGGGCACTACAAAGAAAAAAGAGGTTGCTGCTTGGTGTTCCCCCAAATTGCTGCTGATTCTTCCTGCTACTGTTTATGGTTTGCTGGACTTCTGGATAGTGTGACTACTGAGATTGGCATTGCCCCCCCAAAGACCCTAATCAGCAGGAAGTAGCTCAAAGAGACTTAGCTCCATCCATTTCCCCTTTAACCTTCTTTCTCTCCTACATAGTGTTAGGGGGTTAGAAGGAACTAGGGTGGAAGGGAAGGAGAGGTATTAAGGATGGCAAAAATAAATTAGAGTGAAATAAAATATAATAATAAAAGCCACTGTTTCAGAACTGAATAACTGAATTATTTTAAAATGTTGATTAACTGGGTATGATGGCCCACAACTATAATCCAAGCACTCAAGAGGAGAAGGAATGTCAACCTTGACTACATAGTAAGTTCCAGGCCAGCTTGGGTTATATGTGAAACTGTATCAGAAAACAATTTAGGATTGGGGTTAATAGCTCAGTTGGTAGAGGGCTTTCCTAGCATACCTGAGGTCCTGAGTCTGATAACCAGTATTTCATAAGTTTGGAATAGTGGTGAATGTTTGTAGCTCTAACATTTGGAAGGTAGAGGCAGGAGGATCACAAGTTGAAGGTTATTTGGGGCTACATAGAGAATTGAGGCCAGCCTGGGCTACATGAGAAATAAAAATTCCCACAAAGTAAGTCCAAGACATACCTTCACTTACTCTGTCCTTCCACACCTCACACACAACTCCTCTCCATTCCTGGTATGCTCGTATGGTTAAGACACTTGCCATGGAGTGTTTACTTATAAGAATAAGTATTAGCAAAACTTTCAAAACTTAAACGCAAACATGTCTTGCTTTCAGTTTAGAAATAAAAGAGCCTAACCTAAGAGGTCACACCTGTCCATTCTATATCTGAGGCTGGATTTGTAGTTTACATTTGCTTTGTGCAATGCTAGTGTTCTCTCTCTCCCCCCAGGCAACTTTCTAGTTATATCTTTTTTTGCTCATTGGTCATCCATCACAATAGTTAATTTTCAAGGTCAGCTTGCTTCAATTTGGAATCTTCTAAAAGACAAGACACACCATCTTAGTTGTTTTTCAGTCACTGTGACAGAGCTTCAGTCACGGTATATGAGGAAGTCAGCCACAAAAGGCCACACATTGTATGATATGATCTCTAGTACATGTTAATAATAGGCAAATCTATAGAGATGGAAAATAGATTAGTGATTGCCCAGGGCCAAAAGGTTGGAACGAAGAAGTGGCTGTTAATAATGGTAAGATTGCTTTTATTCTAAATATTCTAAAATGAAATGGTAAAGATTAAAACTGTGAGTATATTGAAAACATTGAACGGTATACTCTAAATAGGTGAAATGTGTAAACATGCGAATTATGCCTCGATGATCCAGATAAAAGCCATCACCTACCTTGGTGATTAGCCCCTAAAACACAACCTTGGTGGTGACATAGGCTATTAGAGTGGAGATGGCTGGAAGAGGAGACCATAGAGACCAGCCCAAACCAAACATGCCTATCCCCCTCTTTAAGGGAAGTTAGATTAATATAAATTAGATTCAGTAAATATCTAGGGGTTTCTGACACAGTCTCTTAATGCCGGGCATGAAGATCAACTTGGCTGTGGGCAATTAGTTTATCAGTTTATGGACTAAAAACAAGGTTTATGGCCTGGCATTGTTTTCAGCTGCTAAGTGGGCAGAGCCCAGATTAAGCTGAAGCCAGGTGGAACAAGGAGAGAGAGATCCTATTTAAGGACAAGTGGATAGAGTCTGAGGAGCCCTATGCTAGAGAGTCCTCAGGTTAGAAACAAAGATGAGTAGTTTGTATCATCTGATGGAGAAAGTGTTGGTGGACTGATATCCAGATCTCCCTGAGGTAGAAAAAAGCTGGTGAGCAAAGAAAGCCTCAGCAAGACACCAAAAGGCCAAGGACTAAACCCTGTGGCTCAGCTTTTGCCTAAGGGGTTTGACCTGTCCAAACAGTGACCTGAACGAAACTGTGGCCAGCTTTAAAGACTGAGGCAGAGCAGCAGAGTTGCTGATACAAAGGGAATAAGTTGGCTTACAGATGGCTGAGGTCTCCCAGAGAGAAGAAAGCCTCAAGCCTTATTTAAGGTGAAGCCACCATGGCCAATTTACCCTAGCAGATCTACATCTGAGATATTCCAGAAGAAAGACTGCTAAGTGCATTAAAGGGTCTACCCCAAAGACTGTGTTCCTGACAACTGAGGACCTGCCCCAGAGACAGTATCCTTCTAAAAGGTTATGAGAATAGTTGTTATAGTTAACAATAGGTTTAGTGGTTAGGTAATAGGGGTTGTAGTCATTCATAGGGTTAGTAGTTACGTAAATGTTTATAAGTGAATATAGTTATCAATAAATACATATTTAATAATTTAAAAAGGTTCAGCTTCACCTGTGCAATCAAGTCTGTTCCCAGAAAGAAAGCAACCCCAGAGATGTCTTCAGCAGTAGGAATCTGTATTTTGAAGAAATAAAAGCACTATAAATCCTGAGGCCTTGCAAGTTAGGTATAATTTTATGCAAGTACTCAAAGCTGTTATTACCTCTAACAGAACTTGGTATTCCTCTGTATTTACTTTCAACCATGGAATGTTCTAGAAATAATTGAAATTTCCACATCCTGTAAGTGCAGTTTCTAATTCTTACTTAGCTGCTTTTATAAATCCTGAGCAAATCCATGAATTTCTTTTCCCATTACATGAATGATCATAAGTAACTGTCATAATCTGATTTACCTAGTATCTTGTTAAGCAGCTAAAAGTAAATATTGGAAATTATTGTCACCTACACGCATTTGAACAGGTGACTGTGTAAAAAATGGATACGCATCTTTTTAAGAATGGTTGACTTAAAGCAGACTACTGCCCTGTCTAATGGCATTGACTTCCTTACAGTTCACAGTACCTGATTTTCACTGTTCTGTTTTGGGTAAGTTTTCATCACAAATTATCTCAGATTAGTTGTGCAAATGTATCAATAGAGTATAAGCATCTAGATGATGATAATAAAAAGACCCCAATAAAATAAATGAGTAATGCCAAGTTCAGTCCTGATTTAGGGGATGCTGGATGAAGCTGGCTTGCTGAGATGCAAGATGGAGATAAAACTGCTAATTAAGTAAGTTAGTGGGGGAAGGCCAACTGCTCACACATTTCCTAACAGCACTAGAACATCACAGGGACACAATTTTAACCTTGCCCATAGCCCCAAGACACTGAGGGATGTGTGTGTGTGCGTGCGTGCGTGCGTGCGTGCGTGCGTGCGTGCGTGCGTGCGTGCGTGTGTGTGTGTGTGTGTGTGTGAAAGACTCTCTTCTCAATTCAGTCAATCTTTCCCAAGGTGAAATTTTTGACCAGCATCAGGACCAAGATGCTCCAGGAGACCTCAGCCCAGGCTGGAATATCTAAACTGCAGGAGTCTGCAGGGAAGGAAGAATTAGATTGCTTTATTCCTGCAGTCCTTCCCACACAATTGCCTAAAAGTGCCAAGGAGCTGTTATGAATGCCTTCCAGCCTTAGCAGTAGAGCCGCTCACTAAGATTGTCCCCAAGCATGCATATGTCAGAGTATTGAGCCCCAATGTGACAGTGTTGAGGTAGCAAGACCTTAAGAGGTCACTGCTTAGTTCAGGTAATTGGTCCATTGGGTCATTATAAGGGCTTAAAGTAGTTCTTATTGGGACCCCAATTAGTTTTTGTGAGAAATGCCATTCTAAATGAACAAGACAGTCTCCTCCTCACTCTTTAGATTGCTATTACCTGAGACCCCTTCCCTTCCCACTCCCATTGTGATGCCTCCACCCTGTGCCCTTTTAGGTAGAATTTCTTCACTAGAACCAGCAGATGCTGCCATTATGCCCTTAGATCTCTTGAACTGTGAACTAAATAAATATTTTAAGTTGCCAGCCTGGAGATGTTTTGCTGCAGCTTGGGAAATAAACTTCAAGGTGCTTGTGCTTTTTCTATTGTGAGATACAGAGATCAAAGAGTGAGAACATAGGGGAGGGGAGAGGAGAGGAAGTAGTTTGGAGGAACACAAGGAAATCATGCAATTTGCTGCCAAATGGGTGGATCCAGAAAAGCTCATCCTGAGTCAGCTAACCCAGACTCAAAAGGATGCACATGGCATGTATTCACTTATAACTGGATTTTAGCCATATAGTACACGATAACTATCCTACAACCAACAGACTGAAAGGGACAGGAACATAGATAGACTTTGATACTTGTTAGTAAGACACTTTGCCCTAGTGGAGCTGCCATGTAGGCCCCCAAAACAAGAGGAAGTTCTTAGCCCTCATATGACTGCTGAACTGAAGGGGGCTGATATGTAGGGCACCCTACACTGGAGGAGTAGGATAGGTGGGAGAAGGGAGAGAGGGTAGGAGAGTGAAAGGTGGGAGGGGAAGAGGGTGGAGGGAGGGGATTGTGATGGAGATGTAAATTGAAGTAATAAACAGCAAAAAAAAAAAAAAAGCAATCCTAAGCACAAAGAGTCCATGGTCAGTGCTGCAGCCTGAGGCCATGTTGATCTCCAGGTCCATTCTGCTGCTGAGGTCTCCTGGTCTTATTTCAACTGGATCTGTGTTGATGTCCATGGCCAGTGTTACCACTGAAGGCCATGCAGATGCCCACGGTCTGTGGTGTAGCCTAAAGCCATGTTGATGCTTGTGGGCTCTGCTCACCCTGGGGGCCAAACTGATTTGAGGGACCTGCATTGCCATGTTGATGTCTGTGTTCTGGGCTGCCTCCAACGACTTTGTCTGGGTCTGTGGTCCTCCTGCAGCCACAGGCCGTGTTGGTGGTCTGTGTTTGTGGTCTGTGTTTTGGCCAGAAACCATGTGGAAGCCCATGATCCATGGTCCTGAAGACCATAAGGAACAAGAAGGCTACTTTTACTGTGATATTGGTGGCTGCAGATACACAGTTGAGGGGGGGGGCATGGAAGGCTTCTGTGACAATCCCTCCCCTCCCCATCTCCTAGCCTTCAAAAAAGTAACAGCATAGACAGGAAGCCACCAAAGAGAACTCTTAAAGAGTGTGATGGGGATGGTGAGGTGTAGCTCTCCACAACTGGAGAGTGGGCGCTGGAAGGGAATGACTCAGTTCCATTTAAGGGAGTCATTAATGGAAGAGAGTTTGACCATGCTCCAGTGAGTATATGGGCAACAAAAATTGGACTTCTTTTTTTCTATTTTTTAAATTCTTACTTTTAGTTTTACTTTGGGGGAGGAGGTTACAAGGGTTGGGGAGGGTCATGGAAGGACTTGGTGCCAGTGTGATCAAGGTGCATGATGTGAAATTCCCAGAGAATCAATAAAAATGTTGTGGGGTTTATTTGTATGTTTATTACTTCAGGTTTCATCTCCATCTTAGTACCCTCTTTCCACCCCTCCCAGACCCGCCCTTCTACCCTCATCCCTTCCATCCCATTCCTCCAGAGTGGAGTGTCCCTACATATCAGTCCCCCACCCCATTTCAGCAGTCATATGAAGGCCAAGAGCCTCCTCATACACTGGAGCCTATAAGGCAGCATCACTAGGGAAAAGTGTCTCATTGACAGGTAACAAAGTCTATGTTCCTCTTTCTTTTGGTGCATTGGTTATCCTGTACTATATGGCTAAAATCCAACTATAAGTGAATAGATGCCATGTGCATCCTTCTGAGTCTGGGTTAGCTCACTCAGGATGAGCTTCTCTAGCTCCATCCATTTGGCTGCAAAATGCATGATTTCATTGTTTCTGATGGCTGAGTAGTATTCCATTGTGTAGATGTACCACAGTTTTTTAATCCATTCCTCGGTTAAGGGACATCTGAGTTGTTTCCAGTTTCTAGCTATTACAAATAAGGCTCCTATGAACATAGATGAGAAAACGTCCTTGTGGTTTGGTGAGGAGTCATTTGGATGTATACACAGAAGTGGTATGGCAGGGTCTTGATGTAGAGCTATTCCAAGTTTTCTAAGATATCACCAGACTGATTTCCATAGTGGTTGTACAAGCTTGCACTCCCACCAGCAATGGAGGAGTGTTCCCCTTTCTCCACACCCTCGCCAGCATGTGCTGTCATTTGAGCTCTTTATCTTAGCCATTCTGACAGGTGTGAGATGGAATCTCAGGGTCGTCTTGAGTTGCATTTCTCTGATGATTAAGGATGCTGAGCATTTCTTCAAGTGTCTCTCAGCCATTAGGGATTCCTCCTTTGTGAATTCTTTGTTTAGTTCTGTTCCCCATTTTTTGATTGGATTATTTGGTTTCTAACTGGATGTTGGCATGCAAAAGAATGCAAATAGACCCATACTTATCACCTTGCACAAAACTTAAATCCAAGTGGATCAAAGACCTTAACATAAGGCCTGACACACTAAATCTAGTAGAAGATAAAGTGAGGAAAAACCCTCGAACTCATTGGCACAGGTGACAACTTCCTGAACAGAACACCAACAGCTCAGGACCTGAGACCAACAATCAATAAATGGGACCTCATGAAACTGAAAAGCTTCTGTAAGGCAAAAGGCACTGTCATTAGAACAAAATGGCAGCCTACAGATTGGGAAAAAATCTTCACCAACCCCACATCTGACAAAGGGCTAGTATCCATAATTTACAAAGAACCCAAAAAATTAAGTGACAAGAAACCAAATAATCCAATCAAAAATGTCATGTTTAAAAAGAGCAAGACTAAAGAGAGAGCTGTGTGTATGCCTTTAATCTCAGCATTCAACTGGGTGGAGCTGTGTGAGTTCAGGCCAGCCAGGTCTACACAGGGAGTTCCAGGTCACTGAGCACTACATAAGGAGACTTTGTCTCAAAAAATAATGTTTTTAACTACATAGCTCAGTGAGTCATTGTTCAAATTGTCTCTTGTTATTTTTCGTTGGCGGTGCTGGGGATCAAACCCCAGGCCTCATGCATGCCAGGCAAGCACTCTACTAACTGGTCCATATCTGAAGCCCTCAAATGTTACCTTATTAGAGGGGTCTTTCCTGATCAGACCACCTCATCTAAAATAGCACCAGTCCTGTCCCCCCAAAATCACCATCTGCTATGAACTGAATACATGTCTCCCCAAAATTCCTCTGTTTAAGTAAGTCGTAGCTCTCCATGTGATTGTATTTGGAGGTTGGAGGCCACGTGCAACCTCAATAATGGGGTTAGAGCCATTTCAAGAAAAGACCATAAACTCTCTCTCAGCCATGTGATTTTTCCAGTAAGCAAATGATGATCTGCAAACCAAGAAGGGGAACCTAAGGAGCTACCGCCTTGATCTTGGACTTTCAGGCCCCAAACTATGAGAAATAAACTATTGCTCATGCTCCTGGCCTGTCTTGTACTGCGGCCCAAGCTGAGATTTTCTCTTTACCCTTCTTTGTTTTCTTTGCAGCACTTAAGCTATTGTCTGTTGTATATTGATCTCTTCCCAGAAAAGAAATTGTATGTTCTGCTCTTTGACTGTTTTCTTAGAATCTAAGATAAAGAGATTCTCACCAATTTTCAATAAATATATTAGATGAAAGACTAGTTTTTAGACTCTACTATTAAGTTGGTCCTTTGTGTCATTAGTTCAAGAGAGAGCTTTTTCTCCTCAAGAAGGAAGGTTAATTGGACTTGGTGGGTCATATAGAAGAGGAGAAAGAAGAAGACAGGAAGTAAGATAGGATAAGGAGTGGGGGTGGACCTGAGAGGAGTTAGGGGAGAAGTAGGGAGTGAATATGAGCAAAATTCATTGTATACATGCATGAATTTCTAAAAATAATAACATAGATTTTTAAAATAGCAGCAGATAGAGCTGCTGGTCAGTAGCATGACAAATGAAAGGCAATAGTACTATGATTATTTAAAATCTAGGCACAAGACATAAAAGAAACCCATAAATACTTTTTATAGTCTGTGGCCACTGAAGGTAGTTCATTATAAGAATCAGAGAAAGGGAGGGCCATCATTTATCATGACAGGTTTAAAATGTCTTCTTTATTCTGGAGTTTGTTTTGTTTTGATCCTGACCTGTAGTAACCGTATATTTGATCCTATGGGGGAAAAAAATCAGAACAACACACTTTTTCAGTCCATTTGTTAGGCAAAATATGAGGAAATATGTCCTATTTCAGCATTTTGTTTTGTTTTGTCTCTAAATGGCTAAATACAGATAACAGTACACATGACAAACTGGAGGAGCGGGTCTGGCCACCTTCACCAACCCACCTGTTAGCTGATATGTCCACTCAGACTGAAGAGCCGACTATGCCCTGTGGTGCAAGGCAGGCGTCTGGAGGCTTGCCCAGCTGAGCCCAGGGAGCAGGGAGAGCCCTCAGAGTGAGAACTGTGGAGGCTGAGAGAAATCATATATATGCCATCCATGTCCCTTCAGAAGGGGAGGGAGGGGGGAAGAACCACAAGCAATAGGAAGGGAAGAATCAAGTAAACCACTAACTTTTGCTTAGAAGATCCAGCCACATAATGTACAGCACGGTGAGTGTCCAGTTTGTGTAAAGCAGCCAGGCTTTCTTAACTACATTTGCTTTGGAGGCTGTTTGCTCTGTTAGAGACATTGCCATAAATCTTTTTGTTGTTGTTTCTTTTTCTACACAGGGTTTCCTCTGTGTAACCCTGGCTGTCCTGGAACTCACTCTGTAGACCAGGCTGGCCTTGAACTCACAGAGATCAGGCTGCCTCTGCCTCCCGAGTGCTGGGATTAAAGGCGGGTGCACCACCATTCCCGGATGCCATAAATCTTTTTAAAATAATTTTATTTATATGACTCTCTATGTGTGTCTGTCTGCCTGCCTGTCTGTCCTAGGAGTGTACAGATACCCATAAAAGCCAGAGGAGGATGTCAGACTCCCCAGGACTGGAGCTCCTAATAGTTCTGAGCCACTGAAGTGGATGCTGGGACTGAACCTTAGCCCTCTGCAAGAGCATCAAGCCCTGCTGACCCACCTCTCGGGCCTACTGCCACAAATCTTACCAAGCTATAGGAGTAATTATTTCAAACAAATGTGTTTAGCACCTGTTCTGCATCAGCATTTATTTAATTGCATAGCCTTGCCCTTTTTCATTTGTTTGTTCTTGTTTTTCAAGACAGGGTTTCTCTGTATAGCTTTGGCTGTCCTAGAACTCACTTTGTAGACCAAATTGGCCTCAAATTCACAAAGATCTGCCTCTACCTCCCAAAGGCTGGAATTAAAGGTGTACATCACTAGCATCCGGTTGTTTTTGGAGTTTGGTGTGTTTTTTTTTTCTTTCTTTTTTAACTGAAATGTAACACAGGTGCACTCTGAGGACTGAGGGAAATTGAGTGACATGTTGAAACACTCTCACAGATACCAGTCTTCTGGACCTAGAATCCTTAAAAACCTAGTGACCAGATGATTCCAAGAAAGTCTCTCTAGTGAACAGTCTCAACATTTCTTTGCACTATTCTATCTTCTCACAAATCTAGAGTATTCTATGACTTAAAAAAAAAACAGCTAAACCGGGTGTGGTGGTGCACGCCTTTAATCCCAGCACTCGGGAGGCAGAGGCAGGGGGATCTCTGTGAGTTCAAGGCCAGCCTGGTCTACAAAGGGAGTTCAGGATAGCCAGAGCTATACAGAGAAACCCTGTCTCAGGGGTAAAAATAAACCAGCCAAGAGTGGTGGTGAGCACCTATAATCCCAGCACTCATGAGTTGAGAGCAGAAGGAGCATTCTTAATAGAAAGTCACAGGCTAGCCTGGGCTATGTGACACCTGTCTCAAATAAATGAAACAAAGCGCTAGAAAATAAATACTTCTGACTGTGATTGTGTGCGTAGCTGCATGTGCGTGTGTGTGTGTATACACAATTTCACCGTGAAAAGGTGAGTACGCAGTACTTCGGAACAGAACTTTTCATTGCACGGGTATCAAGACACGTTTGTTCCTGAAAAACTAAGTTTCAGAGCGGCATTCGCTTGCAGAGAATTCTGGAAATCAGCTGCGGGAAACAGCTCTACCTAATTCCACTTGCTTGCAGACACTTGCCCCTGGGCCCAGGGCAGTGTTTCAGGGGAAACCACATACATCCCTGCTCAGCTCGGGACCCAGCGGAATTTGTAACCTCCGGTGACCGTCCGGATGGTGAAGGCTTTGCCCTGGGGGAAGGCCAGAGTGCGGATGGTGCTGTGGCTGCGGATGGGCGTGCTGAAGGAATCACCTTCCTCCAGCTCACTGTGGCTCAAGTTCACCGAGCTGGCGCTGCAGTCGGTGCGCAGTCCTCGGAAGGCGCCATGGAGGTTCCGGGAGCTCCAATCCTTGCTGCCTGGCTCTTGCTGCAGTCGGGGCCGCTTGGGGTCGCGGCTTTGCAGGGCTTCATCGCAGCGCTGGGAAATGTCCCTAAGGATGGCATCCACTTCCGCGCAACCCTGCCGGGCTTGTCCCGCAGTGCAGAATAGCTCCTCCAGGCTCCTTTTCGTCGTCGCCTTGATCTGGAAGGGCTCGGCCGGGGACTGCGTGATCATCAGCTTCTGCGAAAGATGAGGATGAGCCCTAGGGCCAGGGGGACCTCCTTGGAGCCGCGCGGGCACAAAGAGCCCCGTGCACACTACACAAAGGACACCCAGGAGCACTGGCACAGTTCCGACGGTGTCCCGCGGGCCTGTCCACTTACGTCCAGGATTGAGGCCAGGTGCCGGGTCCGACTGGCGAGTTCTTTCAGCTGCACGTTCCTCTCCCGGAGCGAGGCGATCTCCTCTTGCTTCTGCGTCAGCGTCGCGTGCAGCTGTAGTGGGAGAACCAACCTCAGAGAGAGGCCACAATGCTGGGTCTACCCTTCAGGAATTAAACTGAGACCCTGACGTCTCACCAGGACCGAGGACCAACAGGCCTTTATTCACCTGACAGTAGCCAAGTATTTGACTTTTTTTTTTAAAGGAGGTAGTTGGATAAGCCGTATCTCAATTAAACTGTAGTGTGTTGTTAGGTAGTAGTCAAGAGTTAACGATTTGGACAACAGGGCCATCTGAGTTCTCCCTCTGAAGTTCAACCATCCTATGTCTCTATTTATCTATAAAGTGGGCATAGTGAGATTGTCTAGTTCTATGTTTGCACCAAATGAGAGAAGAAAGTAAATTGATGAGCACAGAGTCAGACACATAAAAAAATAAATAAAATAAAACTTTCCATAAGTATTGTTGTGGTACTACCAATCTGGTGGGAATCAAGAGCAGTGGTGCACACCTGTAATACCAGCACTAGGGGAAACCGAGGCACGAGGATTGAAGTCCTCGGCAAGCCTGTGTGTGCTACATGGTGGGTTCAAGAAAAAGCTGGGGGCTGAGAATGTAGCTCTGTTGACAGAGTGCTTATGCCCTGATTTAGATCCCCAGTGCCACATAAACCAGCAGGAACGGTCATGCACGAGCATCAGGAGTTCAAGGTCATTCTCTGCTATGGAAGGAGTTAGAAGCCACCTTGGGCTTCATGGGACTGGATCTTGAAAAGAAAAGAAAATGAAAGAAAAAGAAGAGGAAACAGTTAATAAAAGAGAGAAGAAAGTCTGATGAGATTTGATCATCTCAATTTAGCAAGTTCAGAACCAGGTTGGGCCACTGAAACAGCACCAGGTATGAGAACCACTGGGTCCACAGATACCATGTTCCCTGTACCCCAGCCATTACAACTCCCGACTTCTGCTCTACACCAGACCCTGTCTCCACCCTAAAAGTCCTAGCCAGCGTTGTCCCTACTTGGTTATTCTCTATGAGAGCAGTCCCCAGTGCCCTCTGGTTCTGGTCGGCCACCTCCTTCCAGTACTGCTCCGTTGGTGGTGGTGGCAGGTCTGGAGCGCCAGGTGGTGTGGAGAGCGGCGGACCCAAGGCAGGTGGGTCCAGCGACGGGGAGAGGCAGGACCGGAAAGATGAAACATCGCAAGGGGAAAAGGGAAAGTCACCGTCGGTCAGGGGAGGCGACATCAAAGAGGATGAATCTGGGAGAAAGCAAGAGCTGGATTGG
The DNA here is from genome assembly GCA_907164525.1 of Lophiomys imhausi. Lineage (NCBI taxonomy): Eukaryota > Metazoa > Chordata > Mammalia > Rodentia > Muridae > Lophiomys > Lophiomys imhausi. The sequence goes on along the minus strand of CAJQZJ010032584.1, from coordinate 1,953,638 downwards.
TTACCTCCAGATGGTACCCAGCTGGGGAGGAGGGACAAAATGCCACCCAGCCGGTTGGGTTTCTATGCGTTTTTCTTTATAAGGCAAAGTCCATGATCCCTGATCTTTCTTGCCATTTTGTTCAAATGAGCCAAGTGCTATATATGCCTACTGAGCTAACTAGCCTGAAGGAAATCAGGCAAACCCACTGGGGCCTAGAAGGAATACAAGGTTTTCCTCCTCTGTAGACCCTTGTCATTCAATTTCTTTCCCACCATATCACTATATAGGGACTTCATTCCCAGAACCCACCCTGAGAAACTCAGAGAAGCCCCACCAAGTGGCATGATTTCCCCATTATAGGGAGAGGATATCCTCAGGAAGCTTGACCTCTTGGTGAAAAGGGGCTGTCCAGACATTGACCGGTGGCTGGACTGACCACCTTCACCACTACTCAACCTGTAAGTGACACCCCTTCTGTCATTTAACTGTAAAGGGGACTGCACTTACCTGCAATGAGGTCATCCACCGTGTCTCTGAAATTCTGCAGGTTGAAATCTTCAGTTTGCAAGGAGGGGTTCTAAAAAAAAAAAAACAAGGGTGTGAGCCAGTCAACACTGAGTCTGGGCTTCAGAGAACAATTCTAGACAGACAGACATCCTTGAAGGTCCTAAGGCTCTTCTGAATGTACTCTAGTTCACAACTAGAAAACTCAGGCTTTATCTGTCCCACAGCACAGTAGGTTTCCCTTGGGCTGGCAAGGGGGTTAGGCTACAGTCTGTGAGTTCTGCTTCTGCAAGTCTCAAGTACCACAGGCACAGCAGTCCATCCATCCCCTGTCTGTGCCAGTCCATCTGGGTTTTGGACAGCCCATCTGAGCTTCCTTACAAGTGGATATCAGGGAGCGATTCTGACCCCTCCTCAAAAGGGAAGGGTGGGGCTATGACCAAAGGGGCTGGGGATACTATGAAAAGACACCTGTTCAAGGGGTTGCACAGCCATGTATGATGTCTGTTTTGTTTGTTTTCAGTTTCTCTAATAGCTGGAGTTAGTTTTAGCCATGGTGGGACACACCTCTATGTTGCCTGGCCAGGATCCCCATGCCCAGGTGCCTGAGAGAGGAGGAAATGGTAAAAAAAAAAAAAAAAAAAAAAAAAAAAGTGTGGGTTCAGGCATTTCCTAGTCTCTTAAAGGATGGAAATTTCAAGTTGACAACATTTTCATTTTTTACATAATCTCTCAGTTAATACTACCACCAGTGTGGAAAGTAGGCTGGGCCCACAGAATGAAAGCATCCTCTTCTATGAAGAGAGAATCTGAAGCCAGGAGAAGACAGGTTGTTCAACACTTAGTGGAGGAGGAAATTGGGGTCTAGGAGGCTTAACTTCCCGCACTCTGCTGAATGTACCTGTGCTTCCAGTCCATTTTGAGACCTTTGAGGAAATAAAGCCACTACCTTTCCGGTTGGGTCTGTAGGTGGCTAGGATCCACGCAAGGGAAAGAGTACCTGCGAGGCGGAAGAATCACCACTAGGAGGCGCTTCGGAGCCCAGTAGCGAGGTGCAGTCTGCGAGGTCCTGCAGGTCTATAGTGGTGAGGGCTGCACGGGGAGATCGGGAGACGGGCACCCAGCGAACCCTAAGCCTCTTTGCCGCCAGGTCGCCGCCAGGACCCTCAATCAGGACCTCGGAGCCCAGGGGAGAGGAGCTGCGGACCGGGTGTGCCGCACCCACCCAGCATAGATAATCGAGGGGTCGTGCAGGTGCCTCGGGGCTCACCTGGCAGCGCAGCGGACTCCGCATCAGGGGGGTCCTCGTACACCGACACTGGGCTGCCGCCACCCCATCCCGAGAAGGACTTCCATGGAGGAACGAACTAGCCGGGCACAGAAACGGGGAACGCAGGTCAGCGTTCGGGGCGTGGGGTTGGCAGACTCTCCCAGAGCCAGGACCGCAGCGGGCATCCCCACCTTCCTCTCCGGCTTCCCGGGCTTGGCCAGGGGCCTCCGCGGCAGGTCCAGCATCCTGTTGGGGCAGATGCTGTCGAAGGCCCGGCGACCGGCTGCGCTGCCCTCGCACGCCTGCATCCTGGGATGGAGACCCACACCCAGCGCTGCTGCACCTGTTGGTGCGGGAGATGGGCGAAGGCGGGCGCGTGGAAGGAGCGGAGGGAGGGCCTGGAGGAGAAGGGCTGCGCGGGAGGGGCGGCTTGCGCCTGAGCGCCGGAGGTGGCGCCTTCAGCCCGGGACATTCTGCGCGAGGGCGGAGGCGTTAACCAACCTGGCAACCCGGCTTTCCCCCGGGAGCTGCTAGCGCTGGGCCCGGGCCCGCGAGCGCCCTTTGGCGCGGCGGGCGCCCTGGCCGCGCCAGGAGAAGGGGCGGGGGGAGGGGAGGGAGGGTGGACGCCACCGGTCCCCAGCTTTCCAATTTATGGCCAGCAGGAATGGGAAAGTTAACGATTCTTGGGTTTTCTTCCCACCCAAGACGGAAGGCACACGATAAATGTGAAGAGACAGTCGCCAAAGACGGACTCCGGAATTTGTCCAGCAGGTTCTTCTAGTGAGGAAATAGAGGGCCTTCCCAGGCCATCCTCCAGATTACAGAAACTGCCCTCAAATTTGAACAGCATTTGATGTATGGATTCATTTGGTTTCTCATTCTTGCCTACTGCCAAAAACTCTGCTCTGTACCTGAGCCTTGCAACTTACCTGGGAATGGTGGTGCCTAAGCACATTTTTTTTAGGATCAAAAGTGACAATGGTGTGTCAGGAGAATAGCCGCGAGTTAGAGACTAGCTTGGGCTACATACTAGTTCACAGGCTAATAAGAGCTAAAAGACTGTCTCAGGCAGAGTAGGGAGCAGGAAAAGGGAAAAAGAAAAACAAGGTGACATTTATGACATTTACCCCAGTTTCTGAAAAACTCTGCTGTGTACACTTCCAAATCCCCTAAAACCCTGGCGGCCTCAGCAGGCTGTCTCAGTATTTGCCTGTCTTCTTTATAACGCTACCCTCCCCCCCCCCCGCAGTTTCACAGATCTATTCAAGGCAGTCTTCTTGGAAGAAGCATCTTCCAGAATTTGAGTCTATTAGAAAGAGATCTCTCTCAGAATGGAGCATCTTTGGGTGAGGGGACTTTTTGAGGAGACCACCCAGGTCAGTTCAATGTAAACAAGCATCTGAAATAGGAATTTGTGTACCTTTCTGTTGGGTACCTTGCTCTTGCTGTATATCTAGCAACAGGGGTGAAAGACCTTTTATTTGCACCCATTAGCTGAATTAAGAAGCAAGCTATCCCCAGCAGAGCTGGATAATGGGTGAATACTTAGCGACATCTATTTACAGGAACTGAGTTGAGATGCACATCTGGACCTGTGAGATTGGGGGGTCGAGGTGAAGCTCTGGCTTCGGTGTGAGAATGCACAAGAATGGAGATTAGCAGACTAGACTCTGCTTTTAGCAATACAGTAACACCTACCTCCCTCAGCAGAGCTGTGAATGTGAACTAGCTTGCGTTTGCACAGAGTGCGTAGACAATTTGGGTCTCTTTTTCTAAAGCAGTCTTTTTTTCAGCTGCACTTACAACTTCCCATTGCCTGCCCCTGGCTCTGTTTCCTGATTCTGGAAAATTTAGGAGACAGTTATGGAAGTGTCAGAGGGGGCTGAACTGTTAGACACTTGTGAAAATAACTGCCAAAGCTGCTTCCTTCCTCAAGGCCCCCCTTGACACAACTGAGGGCCCCAGATAGTTAGGCCCATACTAAAGTCTAGTCTCTGGAGGGATGCAAAGGCTTTAAATTTTTAAGTTTGCTTTTTTATTCTCTATGCATTCTGACATTCTAAATGCAGATGCACAAATTGGGATTTCTTACCCAAAACTAAATTTTTCAATCAAATAGAAAACTTTTTGGGGGGGACTTCAACACAATGAACCATGTGTTCACCCTTATTAGGTTGTTTTCCTGCATAGCTTCTCTTCCCATCACTGTGCAGGCCACAGCCATTGCTTCTTGTATTAGGACCTGTGCTGGGGGTGGGGGGTGGGGGAGGTGGTATGTGATCATCTCAGCATAACCACACTGCAACCCTAAGGATGGGTGTCGTTATTAGAGATGAAGTGGGCCTAAGATGTAGCAAACTGGCTCCACACCTACTCCCTTAATCACTATCCTCTCCATCCTCACCACATATGCAATCTCATTTAAAATTAACCCGGAGGTCCACTGTAAGGTTCAATGAAGTTGAAGAATTTGCTGCAGGTGGCGGAGCTGAAGGGCAGGGCCTACAGTTGATTACTGACAATGAGCCTGAATATAATGGGACAACTGCACAGACACAGCCCTCCCCCTTCAATCCCCCCAGGAAGCTTTTCAATTCCCAACCAAGTTTCCTATCTGTAAAGTGATTCCTGCAGCAAGGCTACTACAAGCAAAGACAAAACTGAATAGAGGAGTGCTAAGTGGAGACTAAGGTGCCTAGGACAGGAAAGAAAACTTAAGAATTTCTAAGAACATAAATGGAAACGGTTCAGCAATGTGGCTAAGGGTAAGCCTTATGGGTCACATTGCCTCTAAGTCCTGTGTCAGAAGTGTCGTTCTCGCGAAAGTAGGACAAGACTGCTTCATAGCATTGTGGAAGAGCGAAATAAGTGTTGAACACATCCAGGATACCTTGCAAGTCAATATATTCTTTATTACTGTCATGCCATTGATATCCTGGGCTTGTGCCCCAGTGTGAACCGAACCATTCCTGTTAACTGTGGAGGAAATGGCCCAGGTTGCAACAGCTATAACAGGAAGCAAAAACCTTCAACATTTGTGTTACACGGGGCACTGTCTCTTGCTTTGCCCACTGTTAGTATGCCTACCTGGTCCCCAAAGATTCCCAGCTCCACAACGAATGATTGAAGCCACAGCCCTTCCTGACAACACAGACTACAGGAACTTCCGTTTCTTACTCCTCTGGCCACTGGTACAGGGGAGGGGGTTTAGCCTCCTGACTGGAGGGGTTTAAGTTACTGACAAGCAACCTTGACTTGTCTGATTACTAGAACCGTGGCATATAAAATCTTCCCAGATTGTTTTCATAGAGCTAACTACAGAGTAGAACTGTGAGAGCAACGGAGAGCCTCTGAAATTGGCAACCACCTTGACGGACTGACTTCACCGGTGAAGGACAGACACCAACAAGCAGCATTTAAACAAGCCAGGACTGCCAAACCCTGCCCCTGTGTACCGCAAAATAAATAAACTAAGATTCTATTATTATACACTATTTACAAGTAGGAGTCCTGAACTGCTCTTTGGATCAATACTGCACTCTCTTCCTGAAGGCACGGGGTGGGGGGGGGGCAGGGAATAAAAGCTCGAAGGTGAATTTCTTTATTTCTAACTCGGGGGCAGGCTGCACTTCCCCCAGATATGGGGAGGCAGCATGTGAGTTAGGGAGGTGCTGTTGATGGACACGAGCGTCTGCAGTTTGCCCAGGCAGTCTTGCAGTGCCGCCTCTGGGTGCTCTCCCAGGCGAAGGTCCAGCGGGCGAGGGCGCCGCAGCATTCGATCGGCCAGCACCAGGCAGCAGACAGCCAGCAGCGAAGGTGTGTAGGTGGTGAAGGCATAATCCGCCAGGCTCAGCTCCGCCACTCCCCGAGCCACGGTTTGAGCCTCTAAAGCTTCCGTGACCTCGGCCTGACCCGCCTCCACGCGCGCGTGAGTGAAGTGCTCCAGGAAGAAGTTGATGGTGGGCGCGCCCAAGCTGAAGTGCAGCTTGTGCAGCACGATGCACTCGAGGTTGCACAGCTGCTGCCGGGAGAAAGCGCCGCCGCACAGGACCAGGAGCTGTTTCACGCGAGGTGGGTGCACCTCTACCTGCGGCACAGAGTGTACTCAAATTCCAGCCTGGCGGTTTCCCGGGGCCCCAAACCCGCCCCGCCTTAAATCCGGGAGAAAACTGAGGCTTGAATTCTGTTATCCCTCCCACACATACTTCACCTTTCCACGATTCCACCCTTAAAAACCACACGCGGCTGCTTTCAGTACAGCTTCTCTACCTACAGCACAACTTTAAAAAAAAAAGGGGTGTGTGTGTGTAATTTTAAAAACATGTTTTCCAGAGATTTACAAGTGCCACAGAGCTGGGTGGGAGGCCGGATACAGCCTATCTCTCTGCGCTCCGAAAGGATTGTTACTCTGAGTGGAAAAAAAAAAAAAAAGAAAAGAAAAGTTAAGGCTATGACCTGTAAAGATCTTCCAGCATCTGCTGAGATGGGTCAAGCAACCCAACGCTAACCCATGCACGGGGCGGAGGAGAGGTTGGCTGCATCCCACCCTACCCCGGGTGGAGATATACCTGTTTGCAAGCGATGAGCAGACAGGTGACCCCGAGCAGCTGGAAGCAGTCTGCGGCTACCGGGGTCGTGAGCAGGAACCGGTCCAGTGTATTCACCGTCAGGCACAGCGACTCGAAAGAGAGGCCGAATTGGCGGTGGACTGGCAGGAGCCAGCTGAGCAGTTTACAGCGGGATTCGGCTGTCACCTGCCGGGAGGGAGAGGGAATGTGTGCTGCTGCAGCCCGGGGTCAAGATAATCCAAGTAGCTTCCCCAATGGAAGAGGAAAAAGCTAAACGGACTGAGAAATAGGAAGCACCTGGGAGTACGGGGCTGGCGGAGACCAGGCGCCCCGGAACGCTTGGGCTCGCGCCTGGTACTGTGCACAGGGCATTAGGTGTATTACCCGGTCTAATCCTCTCAGCAAGTCAAAGGGAAAGGATGGCGGTGGGGGTGGGAGGGGGGGCATAGATTTTTTTTTTTTTTTTTACTTTTAGCAGATGTGCAAACAAACTTAGGAGTTCGGGCTCTAACCTAGACACTGTCGAACTCTCTGCTTCTAATAAACTCCTCTACCCCCATAAGTAACGTGCAGACTTCGGTTATCCACATCCCCCCACCCCCACTTTTCTCCACCTAAACAGTGAGGTCAGTGGCCTGATCCTCGTAGGTTCCCTTTTGCTCCTGATGGCAGATAATGGGCTGCACCGAGTAGACAGCAGCAAGGCAGAGAGGGAGAGAGAGAGAGGGAGAGGGAGGGAGAGCCTGAAAGTGGCAGCCGCGCTCTGGCCTGGGACCGGCTCTGCCCGCGCCCTCACTTGTGGCTGCCGCGCCAGCGACTCCCGGGGATGGAAGAGGCTCTCCTGCGCTTTGCGGAAGTCGTAACAGCTCTGGCCGTAGTCTCGGAAGGTCTGGAGATCTAGCGCGGTCAAGGGCTGGGCAGGGCTGAGCAGGGAGCTGCAGTCCCGCGCCGCGGACACTGCGGGGCTGTCCGCGCCGTCCGAGCCGGAGCTGGGGGACTCGAAAAGGTCACAGACGCCGGAGTCCCCCGGGAGCGAACACGCGTTCAGCGGCCGCAGCGGCTCCTTCCTCCGGAGGCGCGGGCGCCTGCTCTTCTTCACCGGGGCACGAAGGTTCTGAAAGTTGTCCTGCCTCCTGGCTCCCGCGGCCGGGCTGGCAGGACAAGGGGTCACCATGGTACACTCGGGTAGCCGCTCTAGCGTCCACAACGCCCCGGCGCGGCGGGCCTTGAGCGTCGGCGTGAGGCTCTGCGAGTGCGGTCGGTTCCCGCTGCTAGCGCAGCTCTAAGTACCCGGCCTGTGCCTTTCCCTTCACCACTCCCCCCGCCTCTGACTGGCTGAGCCCAGAGCGGCCCCCCGGGCCGCGCTTTCCCCGGAGGCAGAGCCACTCCCCTCGCGTGCCGGCAACGCGTGGCTCCCGCGATGGCGCAGAGGGAGGAGGCGTTGCAACTCGCGCCTCGCACACCCGCCTTCAGCTCCGGGCTCCGCGCGCGTCCCGCGTCACCCGGGCAACCGCAGCCCGGGTCCTGGCGCCAGCTGAGCGCGCTGAGTGGAAGGGCGTGAAGATCACGCAGCCCCACGCAGGTGAGCCGTGGGTCGGCTGAGTGGTTCAGCTGCCCCCGGGATGGGGGAAAAGGGAAAGGCTGTTCTGGGCAACCCAGACCTGGGTTAGATTGTCGGTCCTGGTGTGACCATCCTTTATGCCGCCTCTCACCCAGGTGGGGAACGCATCTGAGCTCCAGACCAAGATCGGGCTAGAGTTTTGTCAGTACAGTTTTCTTCAGTGATCCATAAAAGGCCTGGGAACTCATTTGCGTATATTTTATTTCTTTCCGATGGTCTCAGCGAGCAGAGCTTTGGCACCCTACTAGCGTCTAAGTATGTTATGTTGGAGCCCGTCCAGTCAGCCAGGTATTTGTGATCCAACACCCTAGAAAACTCTCTCAGACGATTGTCGCTGGCAAGTTCACTGCCCTCTGGATACTCTGCCCCACACTTTTCGTCCCAAGCCAAGTACTCCAAGGCTGCAGCTGCTTAAGAACTTAATGTCACAGGTGCTATTTCTGCGGAATTGCCCGCAGCATGTTCTGCTTTGGGTCATTAGCTTCCAATCCTCTGCCTTTCCAGAGTACTCCCTGCGCCCTGGGAAAGGTGGAGGGGAAACAAGAGGACGCCTAGCAGGGGGAGAGGCGCACAGGCAGGAGACAGAGAATGTGACACCTTCTCCAGTATCAACTGGTTTACTCCAAACTCCAGTCCTGACCTAAGCTGGAGTTCTTCTTTATCCTGAATCCTCAGGAGAGACTGTAACACTTTAGGAGAAGGGTCGCTGGGGAACAAACTGCTTCTGACTGGCCTTGTAATCATTTCCTAGAGGCAAGAAACCTAGCTACCCTCAGCCCAAAGGCCATAGAAGCACTCCAATGGATGAGATATTAGGTGGCCAAGAAATCTGCACACTTGCTCATCCTCACTTATTCCAAAGAAAGCCTTTGAAAAGTTTTTTGTCTACATACAAATTCTGCCCCTAGAAACAGGGCTAGCTGAGAATCACCAGAGAGGGGTTTTCAACTTGCAAGTGCCTGGCTTTCTGTCTCCTCAATCCACAGAAAAAGGGATTGAGAGACAGAAAAAAATCAGACTTCTTCGTAGAAGAGTTTTCTGAATGAGGGGGAAGGATCCAGGAAATCTCTGATTCTACTTACTGGCCCAGGGGAAAAGAGCACAAAGTAAACCTGTAGGGACTGAATGTTCTTAGTTAATGGTCATGTTCGAAAGAGGTTACTCTATTTCCTCGTCTGTCAAAGGATAAAAATATCACTTGCCTTGAGGGTCAAGTCAAATTGATGTGAAAACTTGAAAGTCCTTTTTGACTGTGAAATAATGGAATCATCCGAGGCTGATCTGGGGGAGTCGGCAATGTTATTATGCTAAGGGAAACTGAAGATTTATCATCCCATTTGTGTGTGGATGTGAAGCTCTAAAGGCCCTCCCCATGCTGAAAATACCTTATTTTCTAAGGGTTTTTGCCTGGACTTAGAGTCAGTCCCTACGGATGCTGCCTGAGTTTCATCTTGATGGATCTATTTAATGTTGTTGGAATGCTTGCTGTGTGTAACACAGGAAGACTTCTTTATAGAGCTGATGTCCTGGTGGGATGGAACCATTTGTTATTCTTAAGTATTGAAATGTGATAAGGGTGATAAGAGGCTTTGAGGGTCTTAAAGTTGCCAGAAGGGGACTGGGGGGGGGGGAACCAAGATTTCTATTTAAATTGAAATGTCAAATAAGGATGTCCCAAATATTATATGAACATTTATAAGAGAAAAGTGTTTATCTGAAATCCAAATACAACATAGAGCATTATACTATAACAACAAAGTATTCTTTGTCTGACACTCAAATTCAATGGGGCATCCTGATAATTGGTGGCCTTACCTGGGTACCATGCAGCCTCACAGCAGGATCAGCCACACTCTCCTGGAAAGGGCAATTAAAAACTGATGGTAACACCAAGGTAGGGGAGGAAGGCAGAAGAAGAGAGGAGGGCTTGCGCAAGAGTATTCTAAGTAAAAAAAGATTATAGGAGCAGCTGGAAGCAGAGTCCTGGGACATCTCCTAGTGGATGTGTAGGGCCTAATGAAGAATGGCCATTCCAGAGAAGAGGGGGAAAGAAGAAGCTGAAGGCTCCAGTTAATAATTACACAAAATATGTGTGCCAGGCACTGTTAGTCTGTGTCTGTTACATTCATTCAGTCTTTACAACAACTCCACAAGACAGGGTCTGTTGTTGTACCCATTCTTATAGATGAGAAAACGACGACATACAGAGGTAAGGATAGAGGTCATAGGTAGTAAAATGTAGAACTAAGATTCAAATTTAGCCTCATTTCTTGATCCACGATGTAATGCTTCAATAGCAAGTACATACCGTGCTTTTTATCAACAACACTAAGGACTTAGGTGTTACCTGAAGCAACTGAAGAGATGTCACTGTTTAAATGATTCCTTGAGGCTGCAGTTCGGTGGCACAGAACTTGCCTAGAAAGAATGTGTGATGCTCCAGAACAGAAAAAAACAAAATAAGAAAAGGACAGAGAGGGGCAAGTTAGGTAATTCATGCAAGAAATGATTTGTGGAGAATGGGGGTAGGGATAAGAGATTCCAACTGTATTTAGGAAATAGATTAAAGGGATCTCAGTGTTAGAGGCCTGGAGAAGTCAAGGATTCTGACTCTGGCCTATGTACCCAGGCAAGTGAGTACGAGGTGATTAACACAATGAAACCTCCAAAGGTCTGGGTTAGGTCAGAAAGAATGTTGCAAGTTTCCAGCCAAGTCTTCTAGCTTAAACTCAACCAGGACCCAAATATTGAAAGGCACACTTTTTTTTTAATGAGTACACATAAGTACCAAGCAGAAGCATTTTGTTCTCAATCATTGTTTAGTGTTTTAAAATCCTCAAGACTTGACTGAATTAAACGTAGCACATAGCTGTGCTGTGCTTCATGGAATTTAATGGAAAATAAACCTGAAAGGGGGTGTTTTGTTTTGTTTTCTTTTTTAGAGTACCACTCCAGCCATGAAGAGTCTTTAAGCTAGTGCCCACTGAAACATCACTTCCAACTGATTTAACTTGGATGTAAGAGTCCCCTTCAAAGCTGAGGGCTGGAATTCATTTCAGGACTTCTGCCTGCTGCTTCTCAGAGGAGGCACCATTCTCTAATACTTGGGGTTTCTGGTGCTTCCTTCTATACACGGAGCAGAAAAGCAAAGACTTGTAGCCATCTGTGTCACCGTGGCCGGCACTATAAATAACCTAACTCCTGATTCTTCCCTCCTTAACGGGTAGCTTGTGTTCACTGTTAGAGGTAAAGTTTACTTTTACTCGCTTATTTGCTCATCCATCAAACACTTATTTCTACTAGTGTCAGTTTTTTCTTTTTAAAATTCATTTTATTAGATGTATTTACTTGGCAGTGGTGTTCAAATACAGTGGTGTTTGTTTGGAACAATTTGAGGGAATTGCTTCTTTCTTTTTACCATGTGAGTCCTCAAGACTGAAGTCAGGTCACCAGGCTGGGGGCAAGGACCTTTACCCATTGTGGCATCTCATTGGCCCGTTTTTCTTAGCCCAATGTATATAGCATCAAATAAAATGCACCAAATTTTCTACTCTTAAAAGTTTTCATTTTGCCCAGCACTCAGGAGGCAGAGGCGGGCGGATCTCTGTGAGTTCAAGGCTACCAGGTCTACAGAGCTAGTTTTAGGAGAACCAAAGAGACCCAAAGAAACTCTGTCCAGAGGGAAAAAAATGTTTTCATTTTGGAGGAGTAGAAAAAAACGATTTAATAGTATTTAAACATATTTAATACTTTAGATGGTGGGGACTGGAGAGATGGCTCAGTGGTTAAGAGCACTGGCTGTTCTTCTAAAGGACCCGGGTTCAAAATCCCAGCACCCACATGGCAGTTCACAGCTGTCTGTAATTGCCAGGCATGGTGGCGCACGCCTTTAATCCCAGGACTCAGGAGACAGAGGCAGGTGGATCTCTGTGAGTTCAAGGCCAGCCTGGTCTACAAAGTGAGTCCAGGACAGCCAGGGATACACAGACAAACCCTGTCTCAAAAAAAAAAAAAACCCAAACAAAACAAAACAAAACAAAAAAACCAACCCAAAAACAAAACAAAACAAAATACTTTAGATGGTGCAATAAACTAAGAAAAATAAATGAGTGGGAAAGAGGAACAGCAGAACACATGGAATAGAGGAGTTTTAAGTTGCCATAAAAATCTTCACTGAACAAGTTACGTTGGAGCGCATACCTGAAACAATTGGTGCAAAACGTGTATATTATAGAGAAAGAACATTGCAGGTAGAGGGCAGTGTAAACAAAGGACAGGAGGCAAGAGCTTGTCTGAAGCAGAATAATAAGGGGGAGAAATGGGAGGTACAAACACAGAGGTCCTGACAAGAGAGGACTAAGATTTGAAAATAAAATATATTATCACAATTAATTCTGTATGTTTTGTTTTACAAATGTGGTTTCTAGAAACTTTAAATTACATATATGGAGGTCAGGGAAATGGCTCAGTGGATTCAAGTTCGTGCCTTATAGCCTTGAGTCCAGTGCCGGGAATCCAAATGAAGATGGAAGGAGAGAACCAGCTATACAGAATTGTCCTCCGCATTTCACATGCACACACGGCATGTGAATGTCCCCACACACATGCTCATCATATTCATACAATAAGTTAAAGTTTAAGTTATATGTATGACTCATCCTATTTCTATATATAGCATTGTTCATAAAGTTAAAACCAGACTGAGAACACATACAGGTGGTGGAGAGGGCACAGAGGGAAGTTAAACCCACTGAAGAGGCCACTGAAGGAATCCAGGTGAGCTGGGTGGTGGCGGCAGCCCACGCCTCTAATTCTAGCACATGGAGGCAGAGGCAGGTGGATCTCTGTGAGTTTAGGCCAGCCTGGTCTACAGAGCAAGTTCCAGGACAGCTTGGGCTACACAGAGAAACCCTGTCTCGAAAAACCAAAATCATCAACATCATCATCATCATCATCATCCAGGGGAAAGCAGATGGAGTCTTGGACCAGGATGAGGCTTGGAGAAGCAGTGAGAAGTGGCTAGAGTCTGGATATATTCTGACTATGTGGCAACAGGATTTGTGGAATGCTGTAGGGTGTGAACAATGGATCATCTCAGTTTTCTGGCCTGAGAAAGGATGGCATTGTTATTAGCTGAGATGGGAAAGACTCCAAGGGGAAGCTTATATGAAGATGAGGATTTTGTGTGAGCCTGTCACTGTGGAGATGCCTGCCTGTTAAGAACCTGCATGAGGAAGATGAACAGGTATTTCAGGTTGAGGGCTCAACAGTGAGGTTGGGTCTGGGGAAGAGAATGTGTGTTATCAATGAGTGAAGGTAAATGGCACCATCAACACTGGACAGCAGATTCTGTGCCTGAGTCTTTCCAGATACCGTTGTAGATGGGACGCACACTTAAGGGACATGCCTGCATACTCTATGCCCTGTTACTCTCTCTACTTTCTGAAAACTTCTGCTCTGGACCATCACTGAGAAATTGGGGTCACACTCTCCTCAGTATTTGTAGCATGATAGATCTGGTCCAATTCCAGGGCTTTTCTTTGGCCCTAAGAAAGGCCTTTATGATTAATTTGTTAATCTCTCTGGAACTGGGGCTCCCTGTCTCTTATCAGACCACCACAGGTTAAAGCTGGATCTCAACAACAATAAAGCAACAGAAAGCCTACAAACTCATGGAAACTGAACAACTCTCTACTGAATGACCACTGGGTCAAGGCAGAAATAAAGAAATCAAAGACTTCTTAGAATTCAATGAAAATGAATGCACAACATACCCAAATGTAGAGGAAAGTTCATAGCACTCAGTGCCTTCAGAAAGAAATTAGAGATATATTAGCAACTTCCCAGCACACCTGAAAGCTCTAGAACAAAAAAAAAAAAAAAACAAACACACCCAAGAGGAGTAGATGGCAGGAAATAATCAAAACTCGGGACTGAAATCAATAAAATTGAAACAAAGAAAATACTACAAAGAATCAGTGAAACAGAAAGTTGGTTCTTTGAGAAAATCAGCAAGATAGACAAACACTTATTCAAACTAAAAGGCAGAGGAGAAAGAATATTCAAATAAACAACAGCAGAAACAAAAAAGAGAGCATAACACTAAGGAAATCCAAAGAATTATTAGCTCATACTTCAAAAACCTGTACTCCACAAAATTGGAAAGTCTAAAAGAAATGAACAAATTTCTTGATATATACCACTAAACAAAGTTAAATCAAGATCAGATAAACAATTTAAATAGATCTATAACCCCTAAGGAAAATAGAAGCAGTCATCAAAAGTCTCCAACCAAAAAAGCCCAAGGCCAGACTATTTTTTTTGGCGGGGGAGGGGTTCGAGACAGGGTTTCTCTGTGTAACAGCCTGGCTGTCCTGGACTCAATTTGTAGACCAGGCTGGCCTTGAACTCACAGAGATCCGCCTGCCTCTGCCTCCTGAGTGCTGGGATCAAAGGCGTGCGCCACCACCGCCTGGCAGGCCAGACTATTTTACCTCAGGATTTCCACCAGACTTTCAAAGGAGAACTAATACAATACTCCTCAAATTATCCCACAAATAAAAACAGAAGGAACTTTGCTAAACTCATACTATCAGGACACAGTCACCCTGATACACAGTCGGCAAACCAAGACAATTACAGTCCAAGATCCCTCATGAATACTGATGCAAGAATGCTTAATAAAACACTTGCAGATACAATTAATAAAACAAGGCAATATTTTATTAAGAAGAAGCCAAAGATCTGGGGGATTTTTTCTCCCAGTTTGGGTCTTCAGCCTAAGATAAAGTTCCATCTTCCTCTTACAGCAGCTCAAGGGTGGGGACTGAAGAAGGAACATTGCATCTATGTTGGTACCTTCTTTTGGCAAACAAAGCCAGTGCGTTACCACCAACCATAGACAACTTTACTGGGCCCTTAGGAAATCTTCAAACTTGGTCTGATGTCACTTAAAATTATGTTTCCTATTGACTCTTTCCTTTACTGTGCCTAAGCTCCGAAACTGAGTGGTGTTTAAAGTGCTTGAAGTCAGACAAGTTTTGCTGGTATTTTATTAACAAAGGGCAGGGATTCCCCCCCCCCCCCCCCCCCCCTTTTCTTTTTTTTTTTTTTTTTTTTGGTTTTTCGAGACAGGGTTTCTTTGTGTATCCTTGGCTGTCCTGGACTCACTTTGTAGATCAGGCTGGCCTTGAACTCACAAAGATCCACCTGCCTCTGCCTCCCAAGTGCTGGGATTAAAGGCGTGCACCACCACCGCCCGGCCCCCAGCCCATTTTCTAAATCCAGACATCCGACTTCCACACCTCAATGCCCACCTGGGGGGGGGAAGGCTATCTTTGTTACTGCCTTCCTGGTGTCTTGCCAGTCCCTAGTTCATGAAGGGTTCAGTACGCTCAAGTGCTCGCCTTCCCTTCATGCATAAATGTGTTCTCTCTCCCGCCCACCCGAGGCAATCTGTCAGGCACAGGCAGTACGAAGCAATGGCTCAAAGCTTTTGTTTCCAAGTTAAAGCCCTTGGGTGCAGTCCTGGCTGCAGCTGCCAGCTCTGTCCCTTGGGCAAATTGCCCAGTCTCTTGATGTTCTTCAGCTTCCTTAGCTGTAGAAAAAAGGGTGGTGTTAAGAAGTCCCTGAGACTGTCAACCAACGATTAAATAGGATGTCATCTGCTCGTGCAGTGTAAACAGGACCAGTGCCTGCCACAGCTATGTGAGTGCCTAGCTAAGGTATGTGATGCATGTAACTTTTCCACCAAGGATGCATGAGAAAAATACTTTTTATTCAGTTTGGGTGTGTGTTTTCTTCAGGTACCTTCCTGTGATGGCTAATCTTGGTTTCAACTTGATTACATCTGGAATTAACTGAAACACAAGCAGCTGGGCACACCTTTGGGGACTTTTCTTTGGTTAGACTATTTGAGGTTGAAAGACCCACCCTGAATTTGGTCCACATCTTCTGGTGGCAGCCCACATAAGGGGACATTGAAGAAGGAATCTTTTGTGTTTTACCTGCTTGCTCTCACCCTCACTGTCAAGTTCATGTGCTCCTGAGCCACTCCTTCTTCTGAAGAAGACCTGCTTCTTCAGGGTTCCAGCATAGAACCAGCAACCCTCTAGGACTTTCCTGGAACTCCAGCACCAGACTGGTACTGCTGAGGCATTCAGTCTTGTGAACTGAACTACCAGATCATTGGCCTTTCCAGCAGGAGACAGCCATTACTGGACATTATTGGACTAATTAGACCACAGCCAACAAGCCACTCTAACAAATCCATATATATATATATATATCCCCATTCTGTTCCTTTAGAGAACATGGACTAATATTGAATGGGAATGGCACAAGTTTTTTGAAACCTCAAAGCCTGCTCCCATGGACATACTTCCTCCAGAAACAAAGCTACACCTACTAATCCTCCTCAAACAGCCACCAACTGAGAACCAAGAATTCAAATGCCTGAGACTTATGGGGGGCAGTCTCATTCAAACCAACACATTGTTATTCCAACGGACCTGAGTTCAGTTTCCAGCACCCATGTCTGACAGCTCACAACAACCTGCAATTCAGGCTCCAGGGGTGATAAGAGGCACACAAACACAAACACATACAAAAAATTCATATACACAAACACACAAACATACACTTACACAAACACATATACACACACACATCCTTTAAGACCTTCTATATGAGTATGGGATCCTCTTTGTGAGAGGGGAGCTCTATTGGTTCTTTAATTGTCTTTGAAAGCCCCATCACTGAAAATGACCACACTGGGAGTTTGGGAGGAGACAACATGCAAACCACAGCAAATAAAGAGAATGAAATAGTAGCTTCCTAGTGTGAGACAGGCTTTGCTTTTGTTTTGGCACTCGGGGTTTTGGCTCTGTCCAGTCTTTATGAAGTTCATGTAGCATGATCACACAAAGACAGACAAGCTACAGGGACTATGGCATAGGGATGCTATGGGCTGGTCTCCAGTATTAACTGGTCAGGAGCAGCAGAGTGAAAAGAGGACTTCTAGTGGGTGGTGACCAGGTGGACAACTGTGGGAACAGTAGCTGTCAGACAGTTGCATAGTGCAAAGGTTCTGGGGCCTGAGTAGGCCCTGCAAACAGAGGAACAGCAAAGAGAGGTCATTGTGGTTGGAACAGGAATGAGTCAAGAAGCAACTGACCAGGCCAGAGAGGCAGTGACATAGGATAGCGCACACAGGCTGGCATTATCGGCAAGCATAGCTGTGTCCTTCAGCTTATTAGGTTTCTCCTCCCTGCAGCCTTTCATCTTGTCTCGACCAGATGAGCTAGGTGCAGGTATTACTCTACTTTTTAGGTTTGAGAACAAGAACAACTGGACACAAAAGTTAACTTTCCCCAGGTGCTAAATGCAATATGCAAGACTCATTGCAAGCCCATGATTCCAATGTGCTGTTTGCCCTCTATGCCATTCTACTCTTTTTTCTTTTCTTCTTCTTTTTTTTTTGTTGTTTTTTTGAGACAGGGTTTCTCTGTGTAGCCCTGGCTGTCCTAGAACTCACTCTGTAGACCAGGCTGGCCTCGAACTCACAGAGATCTACCTGCTTCTGCCCCCTGAGTGCTGGGATTAAAGGTGTGTGCCACCACCGCCCAGCTCCATTCTATACTCATATTCTGAAGGAGAGCCAAAGAAAAGCCCCTGTGCATTCCTGAACCAATGCTATGAGAGGAATCCCCCAAGGCTGAAGAGCCCACAGGGCTGGTTGTCTTTCTTTGTGATCAACCTTGCAGAGTTCAAGACAAGCAGGATTCCTTAACCCAATATGTTCCAAGAGGTAAAAACTAATCGAGAATCAGGAGTGATGTGAAAGTAAGCAAGGCTTCAGGGCCAGAGGAAGCATGAAGCTATCTGGAGAAGGGTGGTCACAGTCTGCCATTGACCATGGCGCAGCCACTGGTTCAGACGTGGTCACCATCCACGAAGAGGGAAGTTTACCTTGGCTAAGGAGTGCATGCAGCTTTGTCAGTCGGGCAGCCTGGCTGGAGGTGAACAGAAGGGTTCAGAAAACAGCTAGCCTCAGAAGCTAGGGTAGTGGTGTCTTTGTTCTTGAGGTGTGACTGACAGCCCATTGGAGAGTGAGTACAGCTTGTCTTTGAACTTCTCACCCAAAGAAGTAGCTCGAAGACAAAGAAGGCTTTTAAAACTACTGCTACTAGCATGCAATTGGGCCTGGCTCCTGCAGTTGTAATTTTGTGCTTTTAGAACATTTAAAGAGCACCTACTAAGTGCCTCCCTAGCTTTTGCACTACTGTGGAAGACATACAGTTGCCCTGGTCACAGAGAGGAGAAGTAGGGAAGCTGACAGCAAAATCAAATCAAACCTCAGGGGACAGATCAGATAGTGCAGCTGTTGAGAGCTGCCTCATCATAAGCTTGTAATTACAGATGAGAAGAAACACAAGGGTGCCCACCCTTCGGGATGTGGCAGGTCCAGCCTCTAAGTATATTCGCTACATGGACTTGATGGAGGGGCTGAGTTTTTTGTTTTTGTTTTTTTCTCATGTAGCATGTCTGGATGTTGGTGTCAATCTTCCAGGAACATGTTTCCCGGTGTCTTTGGAGACTGAGGAATTCTGTTTTGCTCATTGTTCTCACCTGCATTTGTGCGGTAAGACCATTACTTTTCTGGTTCTGTATTCACTTGCAGGAACGCACATGACTTATTTTTCCCATGGGGTAACAGAATACCTGACAAGAGCAATTTAAGGAAGAATGACTCTATTTAGGGTCAAGAGTTTAAGGGTAGAGTTCATCGTGTTGGGATGGCATGGCGGCAGACTGTATCCAGGAAGTAGAGGAAGATGAAGGGCACTGTTCAGCTCCCTGTCTCCCTTTTATTCAGGCCAGGACCCCAGCCCATGGAACAGTACTGTCCACATTCAGGGTGGGTCTCTCTGCCTCTGCTTCATAGACATGCTCAGTGGTGATTCTAAATCTCATCAAACTGACAAGATCAATCATCGCAAGACAGGTAAGCCATCTACAAATGCTAATGCTTGCCTACTAAGCTTTAGTTTGTAATGTCAATTTCTAATCCATAGTCCAAATTGGCAATTACAGTGTTAGCACTATGTACAACACAAGCTTGAGAGAAAGTTGTGAAAATTATTTTCATCAAAATAACATATTTAGGTGTCATTTTATCTAATGGTGCACATTTACTCTAATGGAGCTCAGCATTCCTTCTCCCTAAAAAAGTCCTTAAGGTAACATGCTGGCTCCAGGACGGCTATCATGGTGGTCCCCATTCTTACCTTTCAGTGAACCAACTGGTCTTCAACATCTGCTCTGCGTTTGGCTCAGTTGCTTCTCTTTAATATTATTTATTATATATTCTGAGTCTAAAAGTAGTACCTGTTTATGACAGTAGAATTTGAAAAGAGGTCCATAATGTATAGAGAATTTTAATACTACAATTTTAGAGTAAGAAGCCTAATCTTTTAGTATCTAGTCTCTACTTGACTGCAGAGTATGTCTTAAAAACCTTTGTGGATGCTTGAAATGGCAGACAGTACCAAACCACATGCAGTTTTCTTCTATACCCAGCTGTCCATGACAAAGTTAAGAAATCCACCTTCTCACTCAAAGGAAACCCTTTTTAGATTTATCTCTGGCATTGGAATAGCTAGTGTCATTTCTCCTCTCCTTTAGGGCCATCACTAAGTAAAATTGGGGTTACTTGAGCATAAGCACTGAGATACCATGACAACCAGTCTAGTAACAGAGATAGCTACTAAGTAACTAAGAGGCCTGTAATGTATACAGTGTGGATACACTGGACAAAGGATAATTAGCAGCTCAGAGGGGATGAGCAGGACAGCATGAGATTTCATGCTATTCAGAATTGTATGCAAATTACAAACTTATGAATTGTCTATTACTGGAATTTTTATTTAATATTTTTGCATGAAGGTGGATCTCAAATTACTAAAATTGTGGAATATTAAGATTTCTAATCCATAAAATTGGGTATGTTTTTTGTTTTTGTTTTTTAATTTATTTATTGCTTCAGGTTACATCTCTGTCATAGTGTCTCATTCAAACTCCATTTCCCTCATAGGCTCATGGCCATATCTTAATGTAAAATGCATTTAGTCCAACTATAAGACTCTCCATAAATCTTCAACAATTTCAACATCATTTAAAAGTTCAAAGTCTCTCCTGAGATTCAAGGCAGTCTCTTAGCTGTGACCACTGTAAAATCAAAAAGTGAATTACTTGCAACATACAATGAATGGCACAGAATATACATTCCCATTCCAAAAGGGAGAGACAGGGGCATAGTGAGGAAATATTGGACCAAAGTAAGACTGAAACCCAACATGGCAGACTCTGCAGCAACATGTATATCTTTTCTTTTCTTTTCTTTTTTTTCTTTTTTTTTTTTGGTTTTTCAAGACAGGGTTTCTCTGTATAGCCCTGGCTGTGCTGGACTCACTTTGTAGACCAGGCTGGCCTTGAACTCACAAAGATCCACCTGCCTCTGCCTCCCAAGTGCTGGGATTAAAGGCGTGCGCCTCCACGCCCGGCTGTGTATCTTTTCTTGGACTGGCTTTATTCCCTGGATGCAGCTTGCATTGACAGATGTCTCGAAGCCAGGCGTGGTGGCGCATGCCTTTAATCCCAGCACTCGGAAGGCAGAGGCAGGCGGATCTCTGTGAGTTCGAGGCCAGCCTGGTCTACAAAGCGAGCCCAGGACAGCCAGAGCTGTTACACAGAGAAACCCTGTGTCGAAAAACCAAAAAAACAAAACAAAAAAAGACAGATGTCTCATGGTTCTGGGCTCTCCGACATCTTGGGGTTCTGCACTGCAACCCACACATTCATTTCACAGCCTCATGCAATGTCTTCTTGGGGCCTTTGTCCTCTCAAGCCTTCTGCCAACAACTTCAGCACTGCCATACTCTGGCTTTGGTGACTCTCTGAAGCTACGGGGGAAGAATTCACGATCCTGACATTGTTGTGTCCTTCATGCTTCCAAAGCCAGTTCTAAGTGGAAGACCCTGCTGAGTCTGACTGGCAGCTTGAGATGGACCCTCATCCCTTTGAATTACATCTACAACAGCCTTTGTATATTGCTGTATTCCTGCAACAGAAAACTCCTTGGGATGTTAGTTGGAAGCTCAGCTAAGGTGGGATATTGCCCTAAGGGCATCTTTTCTTTAGTGAAGAACAGGAGGCTTCTCCTTAACTATGTTTGTCTCCTTAACAAGTGCAGCCCCTCTTTCAGCATGTGCCTTGTCTGTAACATTAAGCTCCCTAGTGCTCTTCTCTCTCTAAACTATATATTTGTATTTCTTTCTGCCCTACTTACTCTTTCATTGTAGACCTGCATAAGAGTTATCAGAAATAACCATGCCACAATTTCAACATTATGCTGTCTTGAACTTTCTTTTTTTTTTTTTTTGGTTTTTCGAGACAGGGTTTCTCTGTATAACAGCTCTGGCTGTCCTAGACTCACTTTGTAGACCAGGCTGGCCTCGAACTCACAGATATCCGCCTGCCTCTGCCTCCCAAGTGCTGGGATTAAAGGCGTGCGCCACCACCGCCCGGCTATGTCTTGAACTTTCTAATCCAAAGTACCAAAGCCTTCCATATTCCTCCAAAAAAACCCTAGTCAGGTTCTTCACAGCAGCAATCCACTGTCCTGGTACCAATCTCTGTATTAGTACTTTTTGTTGGTGTGATAAAGTATACCATGATCAAGGCTACATGTACAAATAGTTTTTTTGTTTTTTTTTTTTGGCTTATGGTTCCAGAGGAAGTCTATAATGGGAGATCTATATTGGTGGGGGAAGGCATGAAGCAGGAATAGGAAGCTGAGTGGTCACACTTCAACCTCAAAGTACTGTGTTGACTAGACATGGCGAGAGTGTGTATCTTTTCCCTAAAAAGTGTCTTTTCCTAACCTCACAAGAACAGTTTTAGTTTTTCACAGTTGCATCATACATAGATTTTATTAGGTTGATGTAATTTCCTTTGGTTTCAAGTATGGGTTATTTATTCTTTTTCTTTTTTAAAAATGTTTTTATCTTTTTATGTTCGTCAATGTTTTGCCTGTATGTGAGAGTGTCAGATCTTGCAGTGACAGACAGTTGTGAGCTGCTATGTGGGTGGTGGGATTTGAACCCAGGTCCCCTGGAAGGATCAGTGCCTTTAATCACTGAGACATCTCTCCAGCCTCTCTCCAGTCTTTTTCTTATGTGACATTTAGTGTATTTTTGATGCAATTTTCTTACCAGAAAATTGTATTTTCTTTCGTTTTGTGGGTTGCCTCTCCCTTTCTTGATACTCCTTTGAGGGATGAATGTTTTCTTTATTCTTTTTTTTTAATTAATTGAGGTATAATTAACAGATTTTAAACATTCAAGGTATGCAATGTGATTTACCATGTAGTATGTAACCCAATTAACCCATCTTTTACCAGGCAGCTACTATTTTGTGTTTGTATGGGTGGACTATTTAAGATCTGCTTTATTTTAACATTTCAAGTAAAGACCACAGTATGATTGACAACACTCACATACTTGTTTCAGTCCTCCTGGAGTTTGTCTGAAAAGTCCCCCAGAGGCTTGTATGCTAAAGATTTGGTCCTCAGCTTGGTGCTATTGGGAAGTGGTAGGAACTGTTAAGAAATGAGGCACAGAAGACGGGCGGTGGTGGCGCACGCCTTTAATCCCAGCACTTGGGAGGCAGAGGCAGGCGGATCT
>CAJQZJ010032584.1:1910893-1926255 GCA_907164525.1 Lophiomys imhausi | reverse complement strand
CTTGTTAGAAGTGGAACTGTGTTTATGTAAAGGATAAAATAGATGGTGGAGGCTGAGGAGGTACTTGTTAGAAGTGGAACTGTTCTTATCTAAAGGATAAAATAGATGGTAGAGGCTGAGGAGGTACTTGTTAGAAGTGGAACTGTGCTTATCTAAAGGATAAAATAGATGGTAGAGGCTGAGGAGGTACTTGTTAGAAGTGGAACTGTTCTTATCTAAAGGATAAAATAGATGGTAGAGGCTGAGGAGGTACTTGTTAGAAGTGGAACTGTTCTTACCTAAAGGACTGTCAGTTGCATTTGAAGAGTGAGGGAATCAGAAAGCACAGGGTAGCTTCAGACACTTCTTTTCTAAATGGGAAGTCACTATCACAACTGTTCTCATAGTAAAGCCAGAGAGAGAAGCCACTAATGTGTCACCATCCTTCCCAAGTGAAAATAAAAATAATTCTTTTGAAAATATTTTAAAATAATGTATTTATTTTTATGTGCACTGGTGTTCTGACTGTATGTATGTCTATGTAAGGATGTCTGATCCTCTGGAACTGGAGTTACAGACAGCTGTGAGTGCCTTGTGGGTGCTGGGAATTGAACTCAGGTCCTTTGGAAGAGCAGCCAGTGCTCTTAATTGCTGAGCCATCTCTTCAGCCCCAGATAATTGCTAACATTATTAAAGCAGGAAAGTCAAACTTCAGTGCTTATGATGTAACACCATGGGAAGTCTATAGCAGCAACTAGAAAATACTAATTCTATAACCTGACTCTAATAAAAAGAAAACCACTAGCTTACAGAAACCACAGCTATCAAGGAGCAAGTTAAATCAAAGCCTGAGGGTGCATCCAAGTAAACCCTAAGCCCGGGACATCCTAGGAGTTTATTACAATAATTAACTGTACTTGAAAAGGCTGATGATGGTAGGACAGGAGAAATCTCAAAAGAAAAAAAATCACAAGTTTCTTCAGAGAAATCAGTGTGCCTGGAACAGTGTGTTGGGCCTTGTATTATTTTCACAGTTGTTAGGAGGACTGGTGATTTGTCGAGTTAGTGGAGTACTGGACCACACCACTTACAAATCACGTATTTATTTCAGATTTCTGTTGAAGGCTAATACACTTCTTTATACCAGCTACTAGTTGTGCATTTGTGAGAAATGCGTGGCAGAGAAAACAGCCATGATAAACTAATGGGTAGCAAAATTTGTGCTGATTTATTTTTTTCTGTGAAATGGACAGTTTAGAAGTAAAGTTAAGACTACCAGGAGTACAGATTTTAAGAGAATAAGCTCTGAATAGTCACTAATTGTGCATGAGTTGCATAGAATTTAGCATAAGTAGATTTTATTAAAATAAAACCTTATTAATAATTACATCAAGGGTTGGAGAGATGGCTCAGGGGTTAAGAGCACTGGCTGCTCTTCCAGAGGTCCTGAGTTCAATTCCCAGCAACCACATGGTGTCTCACAACCATCCATAATGAAATCTGGTGCCCTCTTCTGGCCTGCAGGCATACATGCAGACAGAACACTGAATACATAATAAATAAATAAGTCTTTAAAAACTAAAATAATTATATTAAAATCATGGTTTCAGTGCGCCACAGGGTATTCTAGTGTTAAATCACAATTTCTAGAATCAATCTCTCAGATTTTATCTTAAAAAGTTTTTTTAAAACACATTAATATATTAAGATCTTTCTCTATCATTTATCTATATTCAAGTATATTATCTTCTAAATTATACACATGTACATTACCTGTATCACAATCAAACACTTACTTTCAAGGGACATCTTTGGATTTTCAAGTTTTCTTCTTAGAACAGAATCGATGAGAACTCTTAGCTGCTTAAAAATGACAGCGATCTTTACTGGGGCCTGTTGAAAGATGCCACATTGAACAAAGTTAATCAGGAGCATTTGCATGTATGTAGATAAAGCAGTCTAAACATGTGTACCTTACAATTTAATCATCTTAGGACACCAGGACTGTTACCATAAAATACAACGGGGAAAGTATGAACAAATTATCTGTTACCCCTGGGAGCTCAGCTACACAGACTTCTTGCTTCCCTGGTAAGTCTGGTATCTCTTACCACAATACAGCAACTTATTCCAGTAACTCTTTGTTTCTCTAAATGTATGACTGAATCAAGAGGAAAATGTTCTGGGGAAATGTAGCAGGGGGTGGGGGTGGGGGGTTAGGGAAGTGGAGTGTGGTTTGTAACAGGGTCTCACTATGTAGCCCTGGCTGGCCAGCAGTTCACTAGGTAGACCAGGCTGGTCTGGAACTCAGAGATATTTCTGCCTCTGCCCCTCTGCCTCTCTGCCTCCTGGGTGCTGGGATTAAAAGCATGAGCTACCATGACTGCTGGGAGGGTAAAAATATATGTATATATATTTTGGTTTTTCAAGACAGGGTTCTTCTGTGTATCCATGGCTGCCCTGGACTCACTTTGTAGATCAGGCTAGTCTTGAACTCAAGAGAGATCCTCCTGCTTCTGACTCCTGAGTGTTGGGATTAAAATCATGTGCCACCACACCTGTCAAAGTCATGGAGGAGTACTGCTTACTAGCTTGCTCTCCATATATATTTTTTTTTTTTTTAGTTTTTTTTGAGACAGGGTTTCTCTATGTAGCCCTGGTTGTCCTGGACTCACTTTGTAGACCAGACTGGCCTCGAACTCATAGAGATCTGCCTGCCTCTGCCTCCTGAGTTCTGGGATTAAAGGTATGTGCCACTGTACCTGGCTACTATATTTTTAATAGTTTTACTGAGGTATAATTTATAAATCATAAAAATGTACTCACTTTAAATGCTTAATTTCAATGATTTTTGGTAAATTTTAAGATTTTACCACTATTACTAAAACCCAATTATTAGACCATTTCTACCACTCTAACTTCTTTGCACGAACCAAATACATTTTGTTTTTTAAATGCACAATTCACTCCTCTGGTTCTAGACACATAGCTATAATTAACAGGATATATGAGATTTGTTTTTATGCTGGTCAATGTTGATGGCGCTACAGAGGAGCTTACTTTGTCCAGAAAAGAATTTCCCTTGTCTTAAAAACTATGAATCTGTTTGGTTTTGTATGGAAGGGCCAAATAAATGTAGTGGAATAAGCATGGGGTTTGGGAATCAACTAATAACCAAGCCAAGGAGTCTAGCAAGGTTTAATTTCTCCCTTTTCCTTCACTGTCTCAAAATGAAGTTTTGGTTTTTTTTTGGATAATCCATACAAGATTGGTGTCAATATACCTTGCACATGATAATTATGATTATCAATAAACATGTTCTGTGATAATGACATGATTTTGAAATTTAATAGATTTAAAACCATATCTTTAAGATAAGATGAAGTTTTCTACTGTAAGCCACACAGGAGAAGATTATGCAGGTTTCAGTAAAAACTTTAAAATCCACCCCGATGACTCTGGGGTTGGAGTGCACCCCTGCGGTCATCCCCGATGACTGTGGGGTTGGAGTGGATGACTGTGGGATTGGAATGTTTCCTGATGACTGTGGGGTTGCAGCGCTCCCCTACGGTCATCCCCGATGACTGTGGGGTTGCAGCACTCCCCTGTGGTCATCCCCATGACTGTGGGGTTGCAGCACTCCCCTGCGGTCATCCCTGATGACTGTGGGGTTGCAGCGCTCTCCTGCAGTCACACCCGATGACTGTGGGGTTGCAGCGCTCCCCTGTAGTCATCCCCGATGACTGTGGGGTTGCAGCGCTCTCCTGCGGTCACACCTGATGACTGTGGGGTTGCACCGCTCCCCTGCGGTCACACCCGATGACTGTGGGGCTGCAGCACTCCCCTGCGGTCATGAAATCACCCGAATGGGTACCTGAAAACAGATCCAGCCGTCAACGGAAAGAAGTCGCTCTCGGTGTTGGACTTCTATGTCGCCTCCAAAAAGCAAAACTGGAAAAGGGGTTATTAGGGTCGTGTCCTTCAAATAGACCCTGGCGTACCTCACCTACAGAGACAAAACGGGGACGACTTCATAGTCAAAGAATATAGGACACCATTAGCTGTTTTCATGTACATATTCTCTTAACAAATTTAATAGAAAAATATATATTTATATAATCATATTACTCTACCCAACATGCCTGTGATTTAGAAATGGAACACACATCTTTTTCTTTCTGAGAGAACCACTTTAGTGAAATACTCTGGGAACAGACAGATTATTAGCCACTTGCTGCAATTATCTGTATTCCAAGTAGAACAGGTGATAGCCAGAAGAGAAATCTTACTATCTTTTTTTAATTTAATGAGAAAGAAATACTTATTTTGTTTCTTTTTTTGGGGGGGGGTGTTGTTCAGTTCTTTTTTTTTTTTTCCTTGAGAAACTGCATCTGATTTTAAATGTGAACAAAAATAACAGTTCTACTTGAGAAGAAGAAATACCATCTGGAGCCGAGCATGATGGTGCACACCTTTAATCCCAGCACTTGGGAGGCAGAGGCGGGCGGATCTCTGTGAGTTCAAGGCCAGCCTGGTCTACAAAGTGAGTCCAGAACAGCCAAGGATACACAGAGAAACCCTGTCTCGAGAAACAAAAACAAACAAAAAGGACAGACAGACAGACAACCAGGAAAACTGAACTTGCTACGCAGGAGCTCTACAACTGCGTGCAGGAATTTAGGAGTGAGTTTTACCTTCTCCTGGTACAGCAGCCACCCGTATGTCTGTAGATCTCGGTTTACTGAAGACGGGTGGACTTGTGCTTTGCCGTGGGCCGTCTCCACCATGCAGGCCAGTTTTTCTGTGACATCCACTGACTTTGTGCACATGATCTTTCCGACACTGTCGTACAGGCCCGCAGCCAGCACAGCTTTGAGAAGAGCAATGTCTTGAAAGGACAGCGTCGGTGACACTTTATTTCCTTCCCAGCTGGTGCAAGTTGTGGAACATAAGAACCCCGCTGCTTTAACCAACTTCATTAATTCCTGCTTCACATTCTAGATTTTACATTAAAATGAGACATAATTATAATTGATTAAAGTGCAAAAATTACCAAATAACTTTGAAATGAGCAGTACTGTTTCCAATAAAAATAGCTAGGATGCAAAAGCATGAGTTAGCTGATACAGCCAACAGCATAGGCAGAGAAAAAAGGATTCTGGGAAGTGAAGGATTAGAAGTCACTGCTCAAAGACACTGTCATTCAAACAAAACAGCAACCGGCAACCTACAGATTGGGAAAAAAATCTTCATCAACCCCACCCACATATGACAGAAGGCTAATATCCAAAATTTACAAAGAACTCAAGAAATTAAATGCCAAGAAACCAAATAATTCAATCAAAAAATGGGGAACAGAGCTAAATAGAGAATTCACAAAGGAGGAATCCCTAATGGCTGAGAGACACTTGAAGAAATGCTCAACATCCTGAATCATCAGAGAAATGCAACTCAAGATGACTCTGAGATTCCATCTCACACCTGTCAGAATGGCTAGGATCAAAAGCTCAAATGACCGCACATGCTGGTGAGGTTGTGGAGAAAGGGGAACCCTACTCCATTGCTGGTGGGAGTGCAGGCTTGTGCATCCACTATGGAGGTCAGTCTGGTGATATCTTAGAAAACTTGTAATAGCTCTGCCTCAGGACCCAGCCATATCACTTCTGGGTATACATCCAAATGACTCCTCACCGAATCACAAGGAAGTTTCCTCATCTATGTTCATAGCAGCCTTATTTGTAATAGCTAGAAACTGGAAACAACCCAGATGTTCCTCAACCAAGGAATGGATTTAAAAACTGTGGTACATCTACACAATGGAATACTACTCAGCCATCAGAAACAATGAAATCATGCTATTTGCAGCCAAATGGATGGAGCTAGAGAAGCTCATCCTGAGTGAGCTAACCCAGACTCAGAAGGATGCACATGACATCTATTCACTTATAGTAGGATTTTAGCAATTTAGTACAGGATAACTATACTACAACCAATGCACCAAAGGGAACAGGAATATAGATTTTGTTTCCTGTCAATGAGACACTTGGTCCTAGTGGTGCTGCCTTGTAGGCCCCCAGTGTATGAGGAGGCTCTTGACACTCATATGACTGCTGAACTGGGGCAGGGGACTGCTTTGTAGGGACACTCCACTCCAGAGGAGTGGGATGGAAAGGATAGGGGGTAGAGGGTGGGAGGGCGGGGCTGGGAAGGGTGGAAAGAGGACTCTGTGATGGAGATGTAACCTGAAGTAATAAATAAATATTAAAAAAAAAGAAGTCACTGCTCAGCACCCTAGGACTTTGACATCATAAAATATAAGTCTATGAGAGCAACAAACATTGGTGTGAACATATTTTCACTCACCAGATTTTCTTCAATACAACCCTCCTTTAAAAATGTATTTTGATTTGTTTTTAGGCAGTGGGAATAACATTAGGAACATTACAGGAGGATTTGGCAAGTCTTGATGACAAGCACCTCTTGTTCCTGGTAATTTCTTCCTAAAGAATTCTGACAATAGTTCACTAATGGCAACTTCATCACTTAATAAAACTGCAGCTTAGAACACTTTACACCTTTCAGGTGCAAATCAGCAGAAGTGCCCAGGAAGGGCTCTCCCAAGCACACAGGAAGCTAGAGCCACAGGTGGTGTTCATACTTAATGTCCTGCATAAGTGGTCTGCAGCTTACACTGATTTCAGGGAAGAAGAGAACAAACAGCTGCTGTAACCAGAGCCGGCAGAGGTTCGGTAGAGGTCAGAATCCCTGAAGCTCAGGGGCGGGAAGAGATTCTGGAAGAAAGAAGGGGGTGGGAGGAGATCTGGAGGTTGGGGACAATTAAAAGGAGACAAAGGAGAAAGAGCTAATTTGGAGAGATAGCCACCTTTTGCCCAACTAACTGGGATGTCCTCAGAAGGCTCAGAAGTGACTACTTCCAGATTTCAGGAAACCGTACAGAATAATTTAACTGATTTCTTAAAAAATCACAAATAAGGACAAAAGGTTCATTAACTATAGATTAAGAGACTTAAGAGACATATCAATCAAATGTAATGAGTAAATCTTGTGTGGATCATGATGTGAACTAGCTATGAAAAACAAAATTATGATATGACTACGGATATTTAAATGCTGTGATTTGATGGTTTGTTTGTTTTAAAAGGTGTGATATCAAAAAAAGAGTCCTATACTTTAGAGGTAATAATTTAATCTCTGCATATATTTAGAAGTAGTCTACATGGTAGACAGTAAAGCACCACTCGTTGCTAATGAATGAATGGAAAACGAGTGAACAAGTTCATGACCGTGTCCATTTACTTTCTGACAGCCCTCAAATTCTCCTTAACTAAGCAAAGCAATAATTGAATACCAGAGTTGGAAAGAACTCTAGATAATGCCATTTGAGTCATTTATCAAAAAAAAAGACTAAAATGTTAACTATCCTATTCCCAAGCTAGTGTTATCTCTATGAAACCACGCTGCCTCTTTGTAAGTTATTCCCTGAATACATTATGATTGTGAAGAGCACTATTAAGAATCACCTCCAGTGTTAACAGCGACATTCTGTTAAGAAAGTTCCTCTTGCAGTATGTGATTTCAGAACGGTAGCCTCCTTCTTGCCGGGCTTTCTTCCACCTAGATAAAGATGTCAGTGGGTAAAGGTCACCATGGCTCCTTCCCAAGCTCTTTTTTCAGAAGTAGTAACTCAAGTAAGGTTTAATAAAGTTATAATCTGTTATGAAGAAGGGTTCTTGTTTACTGCAGTGGCTACATATATATCTAATTTTCAATTGCAGTATTTTTAAGCATAACAAATTATTAAATTGCTTCAAACTTGAAAACTAAACATATATCCTAACAAGTATGTTATTCTTAAATGAGTCTAATAAAATTAGGTCTTGACAAGGTAAAAACACTAAGAACAAATTTAAGTGTTAAAGCATAGTTCTAATGATGAAGATATTTCTTTTAAGAAGTCAACCATCTCCAGTCACTGGCTTATTGACAGCAACCAGGTTATTTCCTTACCCTAGATATGCGTTGTAGATCGTGAGGTGGTCGGAATCCGCCACAGCTAAAGATGACTTGGCAAGGTCTGCTTCATCTTTTCGACCAATTGGTGTGGTAAAAGGAGACTTCTCTGTCATAACCGCGGCGAGGGTTGCCTGCCCATGAATGAATTTACCATTAAAGAGCAATACACACAAATTTGTTTTTAAAACAATCACAAAACAACTCACAATCAAGTTACCTGTTTCTTATTTTCAATGCACTTAACATTGCTAACTTACACTTTCAAAAATTTTAGCTTAGTTCCTTTCATGGAATTCATAAAAACTTACTTATTTCTAAAACATCTATGATTTAAAGAAGTGTAGTACCAGAATCAGAGGAAAAATCTGAGAACGTGCCCAAGTGATTATGGTCTGCTATTAAGTTATAGGCAGTCTCAAAATTATAGCGTAGCACTTCAGACTTCTGGACTGCTAATTTTCACTGGCTACGCTGCCTTTCAAACATAAGTTGAGGTTCTTTCACCATCTGAAGATACAGCTACAAGATGGCATGGCTGATGAGGAGGACCTTCACCAGACACTGATTGTGTGGTGCCTAGATGTTGGATTTCTCAGCTGCCATATCTGAGAAATAAATTACTGTTGGTTATAAATTAAAAACCAGAACGACGACGTCAACCAAGTAACAGCTCAATGGTAGGCTCAGTGCTTACCTAGCATGCACACGGCCCTGGGGTCAACCCTCATAAGATGGATATATTACCATCTACTTGTTGCAAGTTTTCAGAGAAAGTATAATAGAAATGGTACTTTTTGAACTTAGCAAGTTCTGGAAGCCACCTGACTCTGTCCCCAGAACCCCTCAAGCCCTGCTGTTATACTGCTGCTCTGGGACTGAACCAGGGCTACAGGAACACTGGGCAAGCCCTGCATGTCTGAACACACCCTCGCCCCACGTTTACTTCTAACTCTAGAGAAAAGGACCTAAGAGGAAAGGTCCCATTTTCTCTGTTGTGCAACAGTCCTGAGTTGTTCTCAAAGTTACCTCTTGACAGTGCCCCAAAGGCATTGTAAGACCACATGCCTAGAGATTTAGACAGATAGACAGAACTTACATATTTCTGAAATAAATTGAGAAAACAGACTCTGAGAATTACTGGCTCAGAAAGAGAATTCAGATAAAGGAAGTTTTTCTTTTTCTTTTTTTTTTTTTAAAGATTTATTTTTATGTGTGAGTGCTCTATCTGCAAGTACACCTGCATTCCAGAAGAGGGCATCCGATCACATTATAGATGGTTGTGAGCCACCATGTGGTTGCTGGGAATTGAACTCAGGACCTCTCAAAGAGCAACCAGTGCTCTTAACCACTGAGCCATCTCTCTAGCCCCAAAGGAAGTTTTTCAATCTATTAAAGTCTGTAGTATCAACAACTCCCTACAAACTACTACATACTCAAATAAATCTATCAGGTATGCTACTTGATGGCAATAACCTAGGCAAGTCAAACTCACACAACAGTGGTTTTTTTATATGTAAGTACATGGAGAAATAGATTTTTAATTATAACATTATAAAAAATTAAATATATTTCAAATTTTTCATCAGATATTCAGGTCACCTAGCTTTTAATGATAGCACAGCACTGGTTTTGTTAAAAAAGTAAAGTTTAATAATCTCCCAACCAAATGGCACTTGAAGTGTAGGAGTGCTTGACTTACCACCGGGTCCAGACAGCCGAATATGGCTCCAAAAATGAGCATCTTGCCGATTTTGACATTGACAGGCAAAGCGGCAAGGTGCTGGCCCAGCGGAGTCAGCTTGGGTTCATTTAGTTCACAGGCTCCAATCTTCCGGAGCACATTCATTGCATTGCTGATTACTTGGAGCTGAGGAGGATCTAAGGCTTTGGAGAGAAAGTCTTCAGGAGAGCCCAGGTCACATTTCTGCAGCGTGAGAGATCAGAAGGAATCAGGGCTACCGGTGGGCAATGCTGGGACTATGAGTTTAGCAGAATCTTGAGCAAAGAGGGTGATGTGTGAGGCTATCCTACGGGGTGAGCATACGGGTGGAATCACCCAGTCTGCAGGTTTTCGTTTCTTCAGTACTGGTTTTTATTGTTAAAAATCTAAGAATCAAGAGTAATTTTCAGTCTGAGGAGTCACTGGCCTTGCTGAGGGTCTCAGTCTCAGTAGGCCTGACATTTTGGGTTACATGAATCTTTGTTTTGGGGAGCTATGCTGGGTACAGCCACATGTGTGTTTAGCAACACCCCTCATCCTACACACTACACACCAGCATACACCCCTGCTTAGTCAGGACAGTCAAAAATGTCTCAAGACAATGCCATAAGTTCCTTGGCAGGCAATAATGCCCCCATGAGACTGCTGCTCTAGGCTATGAGGCTGTTTGTACCACCTATACCGTACAGAACTACACCAAAGTCAATGCACATGCACCGTGCTCTGTGGCTGACAAACATTTCTTAAATCATATTTCCCGATTAAATATCTAATAAAGTCCCTATTCATACTGCCAACTGAAAATCAAATCAAACATACAATGCTTGAAAATGTAAAGCAAACGAAGGTTAAAAACACTTAAGTGGTTAGACTTTCAAGAGTGAGGAACAAAAACCTCATATGTGGTCCTTTGGGATTACCATAACGTGAAGACATAGCTCCTCCAGAGGCACACGCAGGATCTCAGGTACAGAATATTCCAGAAAACCTTCAAATCTGAAAAAAAGTAGTGAATTATCAGTAATGCCACCCAGCTCTGCCATATGTGCTGTAAATGCCCAATGCCATGCCTACCTTTCTCTTGTGTACAGCCGAAAGCAGAAGCCATCTCGGACCCGCCCGGCTCTCCCCTGACGCTGCAGGGCGCTAGCTTTACTGACAAAGGTCTCCACTAAAGAACTCATCTGGCTGCTTTCATGGTACCTAAGGACAGGGATTAGAGACAACATGTGGATAACTGACTTCCAGCAAAACCAGAAAAAGCTGGAAACATTGAACTCATTACTACTGTGAACAAACATTTCTTTTTTGGGGGGTCAGGTGGGGCGCTTTAGACAGGGTCTCTCTAAGCATTCCTGGCTGTCTAGGAACTCACTCTGCAGATGAGGCTAGCCTTAAACTCAGAGACCTCCTTTCCTCCTGAAAGCTGGGATTAAAGTTGTGCACAATCATTTGTGGCTGGCAAACATTTATTAAGTCATATTTCCTGAGTAAATATTTTAGTAAAGTACCTATTCATACTGCCAAATGAAAATTAGTTCTTACAAAAGAAAATGATTTGTTTAACTCATCTTTTTGCAAACTAATCTGACCAAAGTACCTTTTTTGTTTTAGTAATACCTACAAATGACACAAGTTGTGCAGATTGAGAAGTACTTCCTGCCAACATTACAGTTCAAAGCACCATTCACAAGATAGGTCTAAGCCCAGAAAATGTTTCCTCTAAAGATACAATCATTTGTTTTGGAGCTGATTTTCTATTACATAGTCATCCAAATATTGCTGTCATTCTCTGATATTGGGGATTGTATACAGACTACAATCAGCTAAAGGTGTCTCCACTGTTATGTAACACACAGACTAAGACAGAGAGTAAAACCATTTTGTGGGAGGTTCATTTACGGCATCTGTTATGTTCTGGTTACTATACGAGGCATCTGCAATTATGAAACTTCATTTTCTTCATGAGCACGCAAGGACCTGCTGATTAGGAGGGTTGTTTTGCCCAGACCAGAGATTTAAGTCCAGTTCTCCAAAGTCCACATTTCTATCATAACCCTTACATAACAATTGTTCTAAACAATTTATTTGATAAACAAAAAGTATACAAAAACTGACATTGTGAAATTTTGCCCAGATAGCACTTTAAAAAATAATTTATTTTTATTTTATGTACATTGGTGTTTTGACTGCATGTGTGTCTGTGTGAGGGTGTCGGTTCTCCTGGAACAGGAGTTACAGACAGTTGTGAGCTGCCATGTGGGCTCTGGGAATTGAACCCCGGTCCTGTGGAAGAGCAGGTAGTGAGTGCTCTTAACTGCTGAGACACCTCTCCAGCACCCAGATTGTTCTTTTAAGTAGTGGTACACTGGCATTATTTTTGGTAAAATCCAAGATATGAAATTCTGAAATTTATGCTCAGATATTTTAAATTTACTTACACTTTGCCAAGGCTTTTTGCTTTGGGCAGAATTATGACCTTTAGGATCTGGATTTCCCTAACTGATTCTGTAATTTCTTCTGAAAAACTCAACGTTAAAAGTTTTCACTGTGAGAAAGTTAAACTTACTTATTTTCCTTTGTTCTTCCAGTGTCAATAACAAACACAACATCAGGAATAGTGATCCCCGTCTCTGCAATATTTGTTGCTAAAACAATCTGCAAAGAAACATGAAGCTAAAGAACTTTGACAGCTCTTGACACTGTTACCCTGAAATTTTCTTTAGACAGAGGTAATGAGTTTTTAAAAGATAATTTGAGGGAGGGACCAAAAGAAAGCCTCTTTCAATTTTAGTTCCAAAATTTAGATTGTTTTATTACATAAATTTAATTTTCTTTAGTTTTATCAGCTTAGTTTAATGAGGTTGTTAGATTTAAAAGTATTTCATTTCATTTTTAATGATGTATATGTGGGTGTGTCTGTGTTTGGAGGTGTTCACCGAAGTGCCAGGGCCTGAGAAGGCCAGCTCTGCTCCCTCTGGAGCTGGAGTTACAGGCAGTCAGCCACCTGCTGCGGCTGCTGGGAAGAGACCTTGGGTCTGCAACACAACATGTGTCTTAACTGCTGACCCATCTCTTCAGCCCATAGTACAGATTTGTATTACAACAAAACATCACTGCCCTGGTTCTAGTCAGTCATCTTAAAATTGATGGCGGATATGGAACTGGGTCAGAGAATTCAGACAGTTCAACATGACCCTATACAATGAACTGATAGGAACAAAGATGTTATTGAGAAGAATGGGGTGGTTGTCCTGGCCTTGTTACTTCCTAGCTTCAGAAAGCCACTTTACCCCTGGTCTCAATACCTCAGCTGTAAATAAGGAGGCATACAAGTGTAATATTTTAGGTCTAGCTTTAAAATTCTTAAGCGGTGATGGCTGTGCACTTTTGATATTCTTGGATCTTGGGGGTAAAACCCCTGGGAAAGTCTAGGTCATGCCCCAGAAGCATTGCTCTACTTTAACTGTGTCTCAGTACTGACTATGACTCCCAGGTTAATGACATTCTTGGAGCTTATGTGACTACTCTACTTTGGCAGTATTAAGATTCTTTTGTTATGTTTTTTTATTTTTGTTTATTTTTTTCTGAGACAGGGTTTCTCTGTGTACCTCAGCTCTCCTGGACTCACTCTGTAGACCAGGCTAGCTTTGAACTCACAGAGATCCGCCTGCCTCTGTCTCTCAGATGCTGGGATTAAAGGCGTGTGCCACCACACCCGGCTCGATTCTTTTGTAAAAGTGAACTCTTCAAACAAAATGTTTCTTACAGGGATGCAGATGTTAGAGATCAGAGCATAGCTTAAGATCCCTGGAGTTCTTGGAGCACAGTTAGAAACCACCAGATTAAAAAAAAAAAAAAAGTAAAGTTGAATGGTGGTCAGTTTAGGGATGAGAACACAGGCCTTGTGCATCGGTCAGGCTTGTTCTGACAGCTCCCCACTTCCCAAAGTATCCCACAAAGTAACTATATTGTTTTTTAATAGTTTTTTTTTTTCTGGGAGAAGATTCAAAATCCAAGAAACTCTTTGTCAAGGATCTCTGCATTCAGAACCATGACCAGAGCGCACCAGTTAACTCCATAAACTAAGATCTGTGAACTATAATCAGGAAATAAAAGCTGGGGCTGAGGATACTCCTCAATGGTAGAAAACTTGCATAGAATGAGCACTGTTCTGGATTTGATTATTAACATATTAATGAATGGAATGAATGAATGATTAATGCTGAAGTAATGCCTAGAGAGTAAGAATTTTCCCAGGACTTAAATAGCTCTTGATAGCCAATCTCCTTCATGATGCACGCATGCATACTTGCATGCTTTCTTGCTTTTTCTCTCTTTTTTTTTTTTGAGACAGGATCTCTCTACATAGCTCTGGCTGTTCTGGAACTCACTATGTAGCCTTAAACTCAGAGATCCGCCTGCCTCTGCCTCTGAACACTGGGATTAAAGGCGTGCGCCACCATGCCCAGCCATTATGCTTTCTCAGGAAATAGTTGTCATTTTTTTTTCCCTTTAAAAAGCAATTTACCTACTACATTTCCTATCTACCACTCTCAAAAGTCTTGTCTATTTGTTATTAGCACGTAATGCAGATATCGAAATGTCTGAACTAAAAACTATTTTTAAAAGAATCTTTTTATGTATGTGTCTGTGAGCATATGATATAAGTAAAGATGCCCAAGAAGACTCGAGGCTTCAAAGGCTTCTCTCAAACTGAAGCTACAGGTAGTTGTAAGTTGCCAGTGTGGATGCTGAAAACCAAAATGTGCTCATATATTCCTATCCACTGGCCATCTCTCTGGCCTTGAATGCTTGACACTTAATATTAGATTCAGTTTTTTTTTTTTTTTGGTTTTTCGAGACAGGGTTTCTCTGTATAACAGCTCTGGCTGTACTAGACTCACTTTGTAGACCAGGCTGGCCTCGAACTCACAGAGATCCTCCTACCTCTGCCTCCCAAGTGCTGGGATTAAAGGCGTGCGCCACCAACGCCCGGCTAGATTCAGTTTGATTATGTTGAACTGTAGAACACCTGTAGCTGGTCATGTATCCAGCACTAATTCATTTCCTGAAGTACTTTTACACCTCACATGTTTGCATCCTGAATTTACCTTCCTGATCCCTGGAGGGGGAAGTGTGAATGCTGCCGCTTGATCTTGAGTTGAAAGAACAGAATGCAGAGCTATAACTTCATATCTGAAAGTTAAAATCATAGTTCTTAGCAAGAGTTTCTCTTTAGAAGACACTGCAAAGAATAACAAAATTTATTTGCATATAGACAGCAACTTTTAATATTTGAATATAAAAAGAAAATTAAACAAACAGAATTTCACAGAATAGTCTAATAAGACCCTACAATATATCTGCCAGAAGAGGAAAAATTAATATGAGCAAATAACAGGTTGAGTATCCCTTTTCTGAAATGCCTGGGACCATAAGTGTTCCAGATTCTGAGTTTTGGATTGTTTGATTACGGATGGGTAAGCTCATTATGTGAAATATGAGATTGAAATGTTTTTTAAAGTTCTGATAATATGATACCTATGACAAGAGTAATAAACTATAACAGAACAGATAAGAGGCTATGTAAATAGATATAGTTGCTAAGCTGTAAAACTTTGGTGGC
>CAJQZJ010032584.1:1850975-1910883 GCA_907164525.1 Lophiomys imhausi | reverse complement strand
GAACAAACAAAAATCTCCATGAACAGTTGTAGAGAAAAACACATTAAAAAAAAAAAACTGTGTTTGAGTGGTGTTTTTTTTAAATATTTATTTATTATGTATACAGTATTTCATCTGCTCACATGCCTGCAGGCCAGAAGAAGGCACCAGATCTCATTATAGATGGTTGTGAGCCACCATGTGGTTGCTGGGAATTGAAATCAGGACCCCTGGAAGAGCAGTCAGTGCTCTTAACCTCTGAGCCATCTCTCCAGCCCGTGTTTGAGTGTTTTGTTTGTACATATCTCTGAGCACAAGGTGTGTATTGTATCTGCAGATGCCAGAAAAGGGTGCAGACCCCTGGAACTGGAGTTACTGACAGTTGGAAGCTGCCAAGTGGGTACTGGGAACTGAACCTGGGTCTTTTGGAAGAACAGTCAGTGCTCTTAACTACTGGGCCATCTAGCCAGCCTTACCATGGAAAAATTTTTTTAAATGTTTATTTATCACTTCAAGTTACATCTCCATCACAGTACCCTCTTTCTATCCCTCCTGGTCCCACCCTTTAACCCTCTCTTCCCTCTCCCCTGATCCTACTCCTCCAGAGTGGGGTGTCCCTACATATCAGTCGTCCCCCCTAGTTCAGCAGTCATATGAGGGCTAAGAGCTTCCTCATGTACTGGAGGCCTACATGGCAGCACCATTAGGGCAAAGTGTCCCACTAACAGGACAATTTTAACTGAAGTTGAAAAGCCTAAAAATTCTGTTACAGAGTTTTAATGTATCAGATCTTCTGTTTTAAAATAACACAGAATATAATGAAGACTTATAGCTACCGCTCAGAATAAAATCTTCTGTCATTTGATAGGAGATCATACAACTGTTGAATATGAGCAAGGCCAGGTAAAAAGATCAACACTGCTCCTTCAATATTTCTAAACTGAGGACTTCTGTCTGAAAATTTAAAGGATAAAAGTATAAGAAAAAAATCTAAATAAGATAGGAGACAGCACATAAAATATTAATAAATGCCTTCAGCTGGTAGAAGTATTTTATCCAAAGAAATAGAAAGATACCTAAATACACAAGAAGTTCCAAAATGAGATCCAGGTTGATTTTATGAGGGTTCATGTAGAGAACAGCATGCTGAGTGCGGCTGCTGTACTTCTGGTAAAATGGATTTAATTCAGCACTTACTCCAGTCTGAACTGGGATGTATTCCTAAAATAAAATCCAAAGAAAAAGCTGAAAAAAAAGTATGTATTTTTGGGCTGTAGATGTAGCTCATCAGTGGGAAAGCATTTGCTTAGCAAGTATGAGGCCTTGGTTCAATTTCCACAACTATAAACAAGTAACACCACAAACCACAAAAACCAAAATCTATTTTTATAACAGAAACAAGGAAGTCCATTTAAATGAAGTTCTTTTTATCTTTGCCATAACTGCTCAAATACAGGAAGGAGAAGTACAATCAATTAATTGATTATGCTTGATACAGGCACTTGCTGTCCTTCAGGGCTAGTCTGGAATTCATGGACTCAAGGGATCCTCACAGTCCAGAATTCTGGGCAGCTGGGGCTGTAAGTCTGCATCACCGTGTCTCACGTAAGGGTAGAAACTGAAGAAAGCATTGTGAAATTCCATCATTCTCCTGTACTTTAACTTATGAACAGCAAAAATCTATTCATCGTTCCGGCTCACATAGAAATAATTGTAGAAAAACATACTATACTCACACGTGCATTTTCTGCAGCAGTTAAAAGGGATGCAGGTCAAGAGTCTGTGACAGCTTTAATGAAGGCAGTTTACACCTGCTCCTTTGTTCCACTGTGGCTACCAAGGTTCACCTCTTCTGAAATACCCTTCCAAGCCTTTCTTCAGTCTAATCTTTGGGGTTTTACATAAAACCCTGTAGATTATACTTTCTTGGTTTATTTGTTTAATTTAAAGATGAACCAATTTTGTGTCTCCAACAGTTTGGATTCATGCACACAATACAAATTAAGTAACACAGATGCACTGAGAGACTAGATCTGGTACCACCACTAAAAGTAATGGGGGTTCTGCAGTAATTCTGCAATCACAAACTGCTGCTAACTCCCTAGCAAAAACTGTTTGCCTTCAACGCTTTATTACAGATCTAACGTTGGCTCCTGCCAAGACACAAGCTGCTACAAAAACCAAGAGCAAAGATCCAGATTTAGGACAGCACTATATCCTGAATCACAGTAGAAAAAAAAATCACTAGAAACACACCTGTCAGAATGAATCACTGCTATGAAGCTGTTCTGAATGTTGCTTAGTGTTTATGTTGTCCTTGATTCAACATATAGCTAATGGGCCCAAACAGTATAAAGGACAATTAAAATATCACAAATTAAGGACTAAAGTCTGTGAAGCAAGAATTAAAATAGCCTTTAAAATTTGCTCCTTCTCACAACTGTACCCAATTCACAGTGCTAGCCACGTGACTCTGCACAGTTACTGCATCTTTCAGAGTATTTTATTTTTACCTGATACTTTTTTATTCCCCCAGCTTTACTTGTAACATTAATGGTAATTTCTTCCTCCTCCTCCAGAAATTTCTGACAATACTCTGAGTCTTTCTCCAGTACAAAGCCCGTTTCTTCTACTATGTCTTCAAGATGAAAAACCTGCAGATAAGGAACATACAGATGTGGGCTCACAGTCTTTCAGCAAACGCCGTTGATGAGAACACAGCATAGTCTTTCGAATGCCACTAAACCAAGTTAGGAGATAAGGAAAAGCTTCCGTCAGTATAACTGGGATTGAAGAATGTAACTGATACAGAAGGGTCTGTGGTAAAGGCTCACAGAAACTGCACGTAGGTATGGTTTTAAAAGAAAATGGTTACAAGAGTAGACTGCTGGGAAACAGAGCCTCACTGGCAGGTGCCACCTTCAAGCTAAATGTGATTTGATGTGGAAGTAAGGTTCAGTTACTCAGGTCTGTTCTTAGCACACTCGACCATGTTCTCCCGCTTTCCCACCCTCAGGCAAGCACCAGCCACATGACTGTCAAAGTCATGTCCTCCCCTCCTACTAGTCTAGGAAACTAGTACCAGGCTCAGAATAAAGGCCCATGTTCTGGGAAACTGGTATGAATGGTTTCTGTACACACACACACACACACACACACACACACACACACACTAAAGAAAACTCACCTCAACAGGGTAACTTCTTCCTGAAATTCTGAGAATAGGACAATGTGTGAAGTATGTAGAGAACTTGTCACTGTCCACGGTGGCGCTCATCAGAATCAAGTGTAGGTCAGAACGTTTCTGCAAAATTTCCTTCAAGATAACGAGCAGAAAATCTGACTGGACACTTCTCTCATGGACCTACCAGAAAGACAACACGAAATCAATCACATCTAGGGCCTGGGAATAAGTAATCCGATGCTTGAATCCACTAAAAGTTAATATTTGAATATAGTCAGGACATGTCGGGAGATAGAGCTGGATGTTCAAGTAAGGCTTATCTTCAGAACTAAAACTACATTTATTCCCTTAAGACTAGAGCTAATAGCACATAATTGACAACAGTCGTAGGGCTCCTCTACACTAGGAAAAGCTTTGGAAATCATTCAGGCTGACAAGATCAGGCTACCTTGCAGATATCATTTAGAACTAAGCCTGACTCCTAACTCTGCTATTCTCGTAAATGCACATCACTACCAGAAGACAGATGGTTTACTGACTAAGTAGAAGAATTGAGTTGAGCAGCAGGAATCTGACCAGGTCTTTATCACTGACCAGAAAAAGGATTTTCCTATCCTTCTGACATATGCATTTAAAGAATGACTGTAAACTTCCTACAAAGCACAGATGACATTAGGAGGATTCTGCAGCCTTGCTACAGGGCATGGATAATGTCTGCTGCTAGAATGTAACAAGTATTTGCTCCATGTATGTCTGTGCTCTAACTTTCTGTACTCTTACATATTTCTGCCCCAATTTGTAACAGATTACAGTAGCATACAAATAAGAACTACATCAAGAGATGTAGTTCACAATCTGCTTGGAGGGCAGACAATAGTGCTCAAGCACTTACGGCTGGGGATCTATTTTCCTTGCATTCATCTCTTGGTTTGATCACTTACAGTATGACTTTGGGAAAGTTATATAAAAAAAATCTCTGGTTCTACTTATTCCTCCATAAACATAATGAAATTTTTATAGAGTTGTGTGACAATCAAATGACGCACTAGAAAGTCCAGAGAACAAAGCCTAACAAACAGGAAATACCTTGTTTGTGGCATATGCTGAGAATTAAAAAGCAACGAGACACAAGGTATTGTACATACTGTAAGAAAACTTGCCAATGATGTTGAAAGCTGATGGATGGTCTTGAGTGATGGAACAGAAGGAGAAAAACAGGATGAGAAAGAAAGAAAAAGTAGTTGGGTCAAGGGACAGATCTATGCATCAAGTTACAACGAATGCATAAAGTCCTGGGTTCAATTCCTAGTACTCAAAATTATCCAACAAGTGAAGGGAGAAATCGCTCGGTGGTTAAGAGCACTGGCTGTTCTTGCATCTGAGCACCCACATGTAACTCTAGGTCCAGAGACCTGATGCCACCTCTGGCCTCTGCAGGCACCAGGCATGTGCATGGTGCACAGACACGTGTGCATCGAAAACA
Organism: Lophiomys imhausi; assembly: GCA_907164525.1. Classification (NCBI taxonomy): domain Eukaryota; kingdom Metazoa; phylum Chordata; class Mammalia; order Rodentia; family Muridae; genus Lophiomys; species Lophiomys imhausi. Next base: position 1,906,237 of record CAJQZJ010032584.1, on the reverse strand, counting down.
TGCTCTGCCCCATACAAGACTTAAAAAACCCAGAGTGACAAAAGGGTTCCCAATATAGTTCAGGAGTTAAATCGAAATCGTGGCTTAGGCCCCGGGATAGGAGATGCAGATAAAGCTAGAGAGGTACCCAGTGACAGCCATGCAAACCTAATGAAGCACCATTAAAGTGTGGAGACTTCAGCCTAATGAATCTCTGCCTGGTGACTAACTCATCTCAATGCAGAATTACATGGTCTAACTCTTCTCTATGAAGCAGGAGCCACAACAAGGTAACTGAAGCCAGCTGTTCATGACAGCACACACCTTCTATATTAGCACCGTGGAAGCTGAGGCAGGAACACTGTGAGCTCAAGGCCAGCCTGGGCTGTGCAGACTATGTTACACAGGAAAAAGGCAACTCTGGACTCTGGCTACAGTACAGAGAATGAAAGCAGGAATTTAATTCATGAGACGCTGTTGGAGTAACATGAGATACTGGTGACCCTCACAAGAGCAAGATCACTGAATGTGGAGAAAAGTGAGTGGGTTTAAAGGCAGAACAAACATAAGTAGGTGGTGAATTTAGGGGGACATGGGCAAAAAATGTTGGATGTTTTTACTTTGGTGGTTGGCTAGTAATGGTGGGGCTCCCTCACTGGAAGGAGGAGAAAGGAGTGGTCCAAGTTAAAGGATCAGCAGGAAAGGACATTATGAGTTTTGGAAACTGAACTTCCCAAGGCTGAAAGTGTCTAGAAGACAGCTGGAGATTTATGTCTTAAAGTCAGGAAAGAGATCCTGTGGATCACAGTGATTCGGGAAACTTCATCAGAAAGATGAAAATGATTGCAGTCAGCATTGTAAAAAAGATAATATACACTAGTGACAATAAGAATGGATAGCATTAGCCAGCGTGGTGGCGTCTTTGGATAGTCAACATCAAACCATCAAAGAACACAGCTTCTGCAAGTTAGTCTGGTTTTTAAACTAGCATTCACTCTGATCTGCCTTTAGAGGGATTTGCTGCTAACTATTCAGGTTCCAAGAGAACTTACTGACTGTGTGATAGAAATAAAATCTCTCACTGATGGATACAGTAGCACTTTGGCTCATATTAACCCTTGATGATACTTAGAAAAATGCAGGTCTGGGCCTGCAAAGCAACAACTGTGACATCTGTCTCCTAGGGAAACCTTATCTACATCATCCTCTGCATCCTCCTCCAAGGGGCAAGCTAATAGTCATCCTCCTTAAAATAATTAATTCCTATCACTTATTTATTACCAGAATATTAATTAAAAATGTCTTACCTAAATTTGTCTAATAACAAGAAAATGGTTAAACAGAAGACATCCAAATTATACAGTACTGTAAATCCATTTAAGAATCATGTTTTTGTACACTAATGGAATGAAAGAATCATACACTAAGCAGACATATGGAGGGCACACCCAGAACAAAGCGTAAATTAAGTGATGAAATTCTTTTCTTGGATTGTGAGACTGTAATTTTAATTTTCCTAATATTTTCTAACCAAAAAAGCAGAAAATAATCTATAATCTATATGTAGCTTATCAATTACAAATCATTGAGTGAGCCAGTGTGTGTCATATGCCTGTAATCTCTGCATGTGGGAGGCTGAGATGGGAAGTGTGAGATGAGGAGGCAGCCTGGGCTACATAGAGAGATCCTGTCTCAAAAAACCCAAAGTATGACAAAACTTTTACTACTTCATTTTATATTTAGTAAAGTAATATACAACCATAAAAAACTTTACATCAGCATATTGAGATACTCTCACACTGTTCCATGCTCGCTAGGAACTTGAGGCAGTCCTCCTGTCTCAGCCAACCAAGTACTGAGATTTACAGGTGTCAGCTATCCTGCCTTGCTAGAAGATTTAATAATACTTTCTGTACAGAGAATTGCTATATAGCTCTTCTTAAAAAACCAAAACAAAAAGCAAGCAAATTAGTTTACTTGAATAGGTTAATAGATGTCTAAAATAGTCATAACACAACTTGGAGCATAACTCAAAGGTGCACACAAATTTGATTTGCACAGAACAATATTTAGAGAAAAAAATGTATGCTGATAATTTCTTGTTTTCTGTAAATGAGTTAGAGAGGCAGTCCTGAAGCACATCAATGTGGGGCTGAGCGGCAGTGTACTAGTAGCAAGGAAAAGTGGTGGAGCACCTAGGCCTGACCCTCCAGCTGTACACCCGAACCTCTGCGTACCTCAATTTCTTCCACTGTAACATAAAAACATGTACTCCACTGTGATGCTGGAAGAATGAGATGAGTATGTGCTTACGCCTGGGTTACCCTTTGAATAACATCAAGCATACAGCAAATAGGATACACCACTTAGTAACCAAATCCATTAACACAAGACATTTGCTACATGAACTAAATCATTAGACGGACAGTGTTCGATATGTAGAAAGCATAGTATCATTGTCACCAGCAACATCCGTTTAATACAAACACATGTAAAATTTATCTGGACACAATTATGAACCCTTCTCACCTCATCCACGATGACATGGGACACGTCAGTCAGAAGACCATCCTCCTGAAGTTTCCTTATCAGAACTCCTGTTGTACAGTACAGCAGCCTGGTAGACTCACTAGCTCGAGACTCCATCCGAATCTGGTAGCCACACAAAGAATTCTGCAGAGAGAACAGAGTGGCCATCAGCTCTCACAAGTGAGCTGACAAACAAGGTAGAAAGAGCGCAGCACAGGTGCCCACCTGGGTGCTCCCGGCAAGAGTCCAGGTAGACCTGCTTATGTAGTTTATTATCAAGAGTCTACTTTTAGCAGGATGTGGTGGCTTTCACCTGCAGTTCTATAACTCAGGAGGCTGAGGCAGGAGGACTGCTGTGAATTTAAGGCCAGCCTGGGTTACACAGTGACTTCCAAGCTGGGATGGGCTATGGTATGAAATCTTCCCTCAAAAAGACAAAAAAAGTTTATTTCTATGAAGCTGTAGGATTTGTTTTGATAATTTCAACATGTATGGTATATTTGGTGTGTGTGAGTGTAGGCTTGTGCAAACTATGGTGCACACGTGGAGACAGGAGGAGGACCGCTGGCTCTCTTCTGCAATCATATAGGGTCCGGATTCAGCTAAGGTCACCAGGCCTGTGCATCAGCTGCCTCTACCTTCTGAGCCATCTCTTCAGCTCAATCAGCGGTCTTTTTCTTTTTTGAATAGTCTACTATTTTTATCTACTTCGCTTTCTTTTTCTGTTCACTAAAAAGAATGAAACCTCTTAGGGATACAGTAAACAGAACAGACTTAGAGAAGCAACAAGCCATATGATACAGGGAAGTCCCTAGTCTCTGAACACTAAGCATGTAACACACCTGAATACTCAGTTATGAGAACCAGCACACTGTCCAGGTTCCCAAGGCCAAGGCAGAGTCAAACCATCATTCCCAGAGGTGGAGTGGAGGGGACAACCTTACCCTTCCTCCAGGTCCGTTTTCACAGCCCAACTCATCACACACCCGGGTGGCTAAACTCACTGCTGAGATTCTTCGGGGCTGGGTACAGATGATGTTACACTTCCTGGCTCCGCACTCACTCAGAAGCAAGTCTTCCAGGAGGAAATGAGGCACCTGAGTGCTTTTACCACTCCCCGTTTCACCTGCCACGACCACAACCCGGTGCCTTTTAAGAGTTTCCACAATCAAATCCCGGTGTTTAAAGACAGGCAACTGCTGTCTTTCCTTCAGGAGTCCCTGATACTTGGGGGTGCTTTGTAGCCTCCTGAAGAGGTTCCTAACAGGCTCCAGGTCTTCTGCGTTTGTTGGCTCCAAGGACAGTGCAGAAAGATCCTCATCAGAAACTAAGTTTTCCCAAGATTCCTCGGGATCTTCAGCGCTCTCTCTTTCATTTTCAGAGTGCTGTTGCTGTTGCTGCTGCTGCTGCTTCAACTTACTCAAAAGCTTGGCAATGAAAAGATCACGTGGTTTATTGGTTTCCATTTTATTTAGTTCTTCTTTTTTCTTTTCTTCATCACTCCATTCCAACCAAACGTCTCGGTACGTAGGAGGGAGTAACTGGTGAACAGACTAAAAAAAGAAAACAGCAGCTATGTTTTACTGTGATGACTCGGTATCAAAATTCAGTGAGAACTTAGGATGGTTGACTGTATCTTAAAATGTAGCTTTATCCTAAAACTTTAAAGTCATTATTGATATAAGAGACACATGCATAAGCTATCAGTTCATAAATGGTCTATCATAGTCAGGATTCTTGACTTAAGAGCTATGTGACTGGGTGCGAGAAAGTTAACTTCTGTTTTCTGTGAGACTTGGCAGTGGGACAGTGCTATATACGTCAGGGTATATTAAAAGGACAGCATGGATATTTTACTCTGCTATCAAAGAATCTACAGCATCTCTGTGGCATCAGCAGTCATTGCAAAATGCTAGAAATAAGACATTATGAACTTTGGCAGAAGTTGTAGAAGAACAACTGTTTGGATTTGTACTTGGTATCTAGTTTCCTATGGTGGCTTGAAATGACAACGGCCCCATAGGATATGTTTGAATGCTTGGTCTCCAGTTGGTGGAACTATTTGGGAGGCTTAGGAGCATGGTCTTATTGGAGGAGGTGTGGCTGTGTTGGATGAAGTGTGTTAAGGGGAGTGAGCTCTGAGTTTTCAAAAGCCCACACCAGGTCCAGTGTTTATCTCTCACTCTCTTTCTGTCTGCTGCTTGCAGATCAAGACGTAAAGCTCTCAGTATGGCTCCAACACCTTGTCTGTCTGCTTACTGCCATTACGATCATGGGCTAATCCTCTAAAACTGTAAGCAAGTCCCTAACTAAATGCCTTTTTTTCTCTCTTTCTTTAAAATAGGAGTTGCCTTGGTCACGGTGCCAGTCTACAGCAATAAACACTGAATCACTTCCCATGAAGACAGAGAAACGCATTTATTCTAAAAAGGAAATGCTGGCAATCTAAACTTTAAAGAGCATTGTGCTCTCTCAAAGAGCTTCTTTCAGTAGTACTTTACTCTTTCTTTAAACTTTAATTTTAGGTTAATATAACCTAAAATTTAAAAAATGGAACCACTTGTTTGTTTTATGGGACAATTTTATTCTAGGACAGGCATCTGTTATCCAAAATACGTGGAATTACCAGTTTTGGATTTTAGACTTAGGGACGCCAGCACATATACAGTGGAGCACACTGGGACTAGACCTTATCGAAACACAAATTCTGTTTGCTTTACATACGCCTTCCACAGAGAGTCTGAAAATAATTCTATAAAATACTTTTAATAATTCATTCACAAACGCAAATTTCTTAGAGCAGAATATTCTACTGTGGCATCATGTCTGGGCTGAGGAGGACTTAGATTTTCGAGCCTTCCAGAGTGTAGAGTTTGCCATCATGTCTGGCCTGAGAAGGACTTGGATTTTAGAGCCTTTCAGACTGGAGAGTTGGCATCAGGGATGCTCAACGTCCATGGCCATCATTTCACAGCGAGTTCTGAAGTATCAAGGCCTAAAGAGGGCCCACCTGCCCTTTCACTAGACGATAAAGGGCTAATGTAGCTCCCAGGTGCTGAGCTTGCATGCCGTCCTCTGTTAAGATGGTAGGACATACGACCAGTACATCATCTTCAGACTTGACAACCCTTACTCTAAAAAGAAGCATAAAAATAACAATAAAACCTTTTAAAAAAATTGATGAGGTCAAATCAAACAAGTCAGAAATTCATTAACATCAAACTTAAACAATTCTTTAAGTATTTTCATAGATGGATGCATTTGATAATGACTTATAGGCAATGAGGAATTAGAGTTTCTTAAATGCCTACTTGGTTTGTGTTTTGCTTTTGAGATAAGCTCTCATTCTACAAGTCAGGCTACCTTGGAACTCACTCTGTAGCCCAGGCTGGCCGAGAACCCCTGCCGCAGCCTCCTAGGTACTAGGATTACAAGCATGAACCAGCAAGCCTAACATTTCTAAATATTTACATAATTTACAAGAAAAAGATTGTCACTTCACATGTTTTTAAAAGTTCAGTTAACCAGAAAAACATACCTACATTTCCAGTATCTACCTACTGGAACTTTCTCAAAGGAAGGATTTGGACTCTTGGGAAGATTCTTCCTGACCCAATCGATAAGAAATTGTTTGGGAGATTTTCCAGTCCAGCTTCGAGCAGTGTAGTCAAAATTTCTTACATCATGAGGTTCTTTCTTTTTACCTTAAATGGAAGGCAAAGACTTGTTCTTTAAAAATGGTAACAGCAATATAAATTCTCTGTGGAGCACTCAGCGTGCTGCCCTTTTAGGAATTGCATTTCTGAAGAGAACAGGTGAAGGAGGAACAAACAAAGGGAGTGTCTTCTCTAGGTGATGCAATCTTCTTCATGGATTGAACATCCTGACTCTTTTGTCGCTGCTGCTGTCAGTTTTGAGACAGGGTCTCACATGGCCCAGGAAGACCTGCAACTTGCTTTGTAGTCAAGGATGATCTTGAACTCCTGATCCTCCTTGTCTTCTTCCCAACTGCTGGGATATGAGGTGTGTGCCACCACATCTGGCTGACCTCGAGGACCTTATGCATGTTCATATTTACTGAATGACAATATTTGGTAGGATGCCCTCCACGTAGTTACTGGAAAAAATACGTCAGATTCCATTTCTCTACTTAACACAGCCATTGCTATAACACCCCCTTCAATGGCTCCCTGGTACATCTAAAATTAAGTGCTCATTCTTGATAACCACCCTAAAGGGCTTCTGTGGTCCACTGTACCTGTCATATGCCGTTCCTCCCTAATGTGATTTACATTGGCCCTCAGGCAATTCTTTAAATGTTCAAAGTATGCCTGGTCCAGTAGCTACCAGTCTTGTAATTAGAACTCAATTACAATTTCAAATTCTCAGCTATACTAGCCACATCTTAAGTGTTCAACATTCATGTTTTGCTAACAGCTATCAAATAACACAGATATAATACATCTCAATTACAGAAAATCTGTCAAATAGTGATGCTATAAACTTGCTTTTACCTTAAGACTTTTTAACTTACTATCTCTCTTCTTTGGAGGCTCTTTCCACCAACTTGCCACAAGGCTAACACCTGTTTATCAGCCAGGCTATCAGATTATCCTCAGAACTAGTATTACCAGCAAGGTGAGCCTGGCTTAAATTAGCCCTGTCTGCTCTATCATCACCATCATCACTAATACTTATTATTACTATATTCTAAATTGTGTCTGTCTGTTTGTCTGTGAGTGGGTATGTGCACATGCGTACAGATGCCCAGAAGAAGGTGTCAGACCCACTGGAGCCAGAGCTACCGGGAGTTTTGAGTTACCAAAAGCGGGTGCAGTGCACACTAGTGAGTGGTTGTTAACTGCTGAGCCATCTCTCCAGCCCTACTCTCTCTATTATGAAAAGCCAGTATTCTCTGAAATCACAAGTCATGATTTAAAAATTCCATACTTAGATTGCACAAATAAAAGAGATTGGGTTATTTTGTTCACGTAACTCCTCTTATTTGCACAAAAATGATTCAATAAATATTACTGAACAAATGAATAATTTTAAAAAGTCTACATTTAATATAGGAGTTACCTATAATAAATCTGATGAACATGCAAAGAATTTGACTAGTGTGTGCAGCAATACACAGATATGTATGCTCCTTCACATCTTGGGGTCATGGAGGACTTACAGAATCAAAGAAATAGTATTGAGTTGTGCTTGGCACTCAGGGTATCGAGTTAAGCAAAGGAATGGAACTGTCAAACAACAAATGTTGTAAGGAATAAAGTGGCTACAACAGTGGAAAGATACAAGTGACTCCGAATGCAAAGGCTGTCAAATGCCATGAAAGGCTTTGGGCTTGTTACTGATGTCACTAAAGGTTTTTCTCTAGAGGAGCTGGGACACAGTTCCACTCTAGCAATGTGCAAGACCCTGGGTTTGATCCCCAATATTAAAAGAACAGAAGCAACAAATAAATAGGTTTAAACAGAGAACTACATTTACAAAAACTCTCATTTGCCTTTTCCAGAAAGACAAGGTCCTAGTGTGCTTTCTGTTGTTAAAAAAAACACTGACTAAAGACAACTTTGGGGAAGAAAGGGTTACTTGGCTTACAATTCCCAGGGCACAGTCCACCACTGAGAAAAGCTAAGGCAAGAATTCACTCACAGCCAAGGAAACACAGCAGAAACCCTGGAGAATGCTGCTTGCTGGCTCACCTTTTAGCTCATGTTTGCTTAGGCCACTTTCTTTTTTTTTTATTTTAAAGGTTTTTTTGAGACAGGGTTTCTCTGTGTATCCCTGGCTGGCCTCAAACTCAGAGATCCACCTGCCTCATCCTCCCGAGTGCTGGGATTAAAGGCGTGTGCCACTACGCCCGGCCATTACAGACAGCTGTGAAGTGCCACATGATGCTGGGATTTGAACCCAGATCCTTTGGAAGAACAGCCAGTGCTCTTAACCGCTGAGCCATCTCTCCAGCCCCTTACTTACTTTCTCATACAGCCATGAATCAGCTGCCAGAGAATGGAGCCCTCACAGTGGGATGGGCCCTTCAAATCAATTATCAATGAAGAGAACCCCTCGCAGACATAGCCAAAGACCAGTCTGATAGAGATAAGACTGCTTTTTCAGGGACCAAAGAGACAGCCCACTGTGGCTAAGGGCACACACTGCTCTTGCAGAGGGCCTGAGTTTGGTTCCTAGCACCCATGGAGGGCAGCCCACAACTGCCTGTAACTCCAGCTCTAGGGCATCCAGCATCCTTTTTTGGCCTCCTCAGTCCTCGTGCACAAACCCCACACATGTGATTCTAGGCAGGGTCGGGTGGTCAAGTTGGGAGAATAAACTGGAGAGAGATGGGATGACATCTCTGCAATGACAAGGGAGTCACCATAATTGTAATTACTTAAAAACAAACCATGAAAGCATAATTTTACTGTCAGTCTAAGTAGTTTGCCAGAATGCAAAGCAAAAGTCCTATTCCCCTGATTTTACCTTTCTCTTCTTCAGGAGTAGCTGTAGATTTTTCAAATAAATTAAAGTTTAGAGCACTTTCACCTTCTGTGGTTAGAGGAGGCTTTTTCCTTTCATTTTGTTGATGTGAAATCTTTATGGCAGGGTTGAATATTGGATGGTCTTCTAAAGTTTCCATTTCTACCAAGAAAAAAATGTTCAGTTTTTTATATTTGCTTTTTATGCTTTGTATTTTCCAAATACAGTTTAAAACCAGTATGTCTCCTTTTTCTTTTATAACCAGTTACTTAGTGATTCCTACTTGGAATCTATGCTAGAAGCCAAGTGCAATATATTAACTTTCATAACATATACTAGAAAGAATTAGTAAATACAGTAGACAAAAAATAATAATAAACACCTTCGTTATAAAAACGTACACATAAGATCACATTTATATTTCTTTCTTGAATAGAAATAGCATTTACAGTATAAATCTATGATCAGCATACTGTGACCTTCAGGAAAATGCAGCCCACTGCCTGTTTCTGTGTGCGCACATTACATTCTACAAAGATTAAAAAAATAAAAGGGAGCTAGCCAGTGGGGAAAGGATCTGAGCTCAGATTCCCAGGGCCCACACGAAAGCTTGCTGAAATAGTGTACATCTGCAGCGACGGGGCTTGGAGAGGTGCATGGAGACAGGCAGATCCTGGGGGCTTGCTGCCAGTCATCTAGATAAAACAGAAAGTCAGCTCTAGATTTCTGAGATCATATCTCAAAACATAGGGTGGAGCTGGGCATTGTGGTGCACGCCTTTAAACTCAGCACTTGGGGGACAGAGGCAGGTGGGTCTTTGTGAGCTGGAGGTCAGCCTGGCCTACATAGAGTTTTACGACAGCCAAAGCTACATAGAGAGACTGTCTCAAAACAAACAAACAAAAAATCCCCACAAATAAAATAAAATAAGCAAGGAAACAAACAACAACAACAAAGACGGAGAGCAACAGAGGCTGATACCTGACATGGGCACTCGGCTTCTACGTGTGCACACACGCAAGGGTATTGGCACTCGGCTTCCACATGTGCACACACAGGCAAGTGCACTGGCGCTCGGCTTCCATATGTGCACACACACGCAAGTGTATTAGCACACAAAAGTGTAGTGAGAATTTTGGTTTCTTAAAAACCCAGGATGTTATGGGAGTATGTTTTTGTTTTAGTCCCAGGTGTGGGATATGGGGCTGCTTCAGTTTGTCCACAGCAGCTGACTATGACATGTCTCGTGCTCTGGCAGGGGCGTGATTTGTGCCAGCTGCAGATAGTTTAATTCTGGAAACTCTTGAGAGGGTATAAATGCCAGAACGCTGAGAGAGGCGACTGCTATTCCCCTTGTTACTGTGTACCCCAGCACCCACCACACACACTGCTGCTGGTTCACCCTGCTGCTGCATTTGCCATTGCTGGTTTGCTGGACTATTGGCTAGCCTGGTGTTGGAAGGGACTGGGGTGTAGAAGGGTGGTAGTTATAAGAACTCAAATAAAGTAATGTAAAAAAATACACCAACACAAACAAACATACCAGACACATGCACAAAAAATAGTATTTGGTAACCTGAAAATTACATAAAGTATATTAAGTTAGTGTCCACAAAGTTTTATTACAACACAGTCCTTCATTTCTTTTTTTGTTTGTTTGTTTTTTTTCGAGACAGGGTTTCTCTGTGTAACAGCCCTGGCTGTCCTGGACTCGCTTTGTAGACCAGGCTGGCCTCGAATTCACAGAGATCCACCTGCCTCTGCCTCCCAAGTGCTGGGATTAAAGGCGTGCACCACCACTGCCTGGCAGTCCTTCATTTCTTAAACTGATATGGTTCCTTTATGTTCAAACATTTGGGAGGTTGCAATAGAAACTACAAAGTTCACAAAACAACAGCATTTATCATTTAGCTTGTTATGTTAAAAGTTAACCAGTCCTAAGTCTAAACTGTTAGGAGAGTACGGACACAAAGTTATGTTTCTATAAGTAAACATTTGAAAGTGCTTACCCCTTTGAAACTTTCTTATTTTCTCTTGAGCCTCTTTTTGGCCTTGCTTGTTTTTCTCTAGTTTAAAGGTAGCTGCTTGCTCCTTTGCGTCCAGAAGTTTGGCTGCAAGGTTCAAGTACCTTTGATTCTTTTCCAAGTAAAATGGTGGAAAGAAAATAAAAAAGTGTAAGAAAACTTTATATGTGACCACTACATTGTGTCAAAATCTATGATCCTTAGACCTACCAAATCTACTTCTAGAACTTTGCAGAGAGAAATAAAACAAATACAAGAGACATAAAAGGGTGGAGGTAAACTCTGAAAACATAGCTATAACTCTAATGAGCAAAAGCTACAGAGCAGAAAGTTCAACTCCAGTGACTACCTTTCTCCTTAGATTAATGAACGGCAGCAGGTCAGAAGCACCACAGCATGTGGAGAGAAGGCACACATGCATATGGTGGCACCTCACAGAAAAGGGCACGGAAGCCGGGCGGTGGTGGTGCACGCCTTTAATCCCAGCACTTGGGAGGCAGAGGCAGGTGGATCTTTGCGAGTTCGAGGCCAGCCTGGTCTACAAAGTGAGTCCAGCACAGCCAGGGCTACACAGAGAAACCCTGTCTTGAAAAACCAAAAAAAAAAAAAAAAAAAAAAAAAAAGGGCATGGAAGAAGGAAGCCTGCTCTCGACCTGCTCACCCTCACTCTTGCTGGCAGATCCGTCTATCCTGTTGCTGTGGCCAGTACTCAATCTAGCTCCTTCAGGGTTCTCACAGACTGAAAGCCAGCAACTCCTCAGGAATCCTTCTGGACTTCAGCACCAGACTGGGACTGTAGAGACATGCAGCCTAGGAACTGAACAACTAGCAGATGCTCAGCCTTCCTGTCTGGGGACTGTCACTGTTGGACTCTCTGGACCACATCTGTAAGCTAGCTTAACAAATCCCCATTTCATATATATATATATATATATATATATATATATATATATATGTTTTATTTATTAGAGATAAAATTTTGGTTTCTTAAAAAACCCAGGGTATGGGGGCTGGAGAGATGGCTCAGAGGTTGAGAACTGTGACTGTTCTTCCAAAGGTCCTGAGTTCAATTCCCAGCAACCACATGGTGCCTCATAACCACCTATAATGACATGTGGTGCCCTCTTCTGGAGTATAGGCATATACATAGGCAGAATACTGTATACATAATAAATAAATACATCTTTAAAAAAAAAACAAAAAAACAAAAAAAACCCAGGGTATTACAAACCAAATTATATATGTATATATATTCATTTTATCAGTTATGTTTCTTTAGAGAACCTGATTAACACACATGGTATTTCTACTTTCAATTTTTCTTAAAGAACTGTCAAACTATTTTCCACAATGGTTGTATTTTACATTCCTCCACCAGTGATAAGTGTTCCCATTCCCACGTTTCTAGCAGTTCTTTGTATTTTGGATGTAGTTATCCTTAGAAGGGGCAAGTAGATGTCATTAGTGATAGTAAAGGTGTGTTTGACTTTGTGACGAGGGGTCAGCACGCCCCATTACACTCCACATCCTCCTTGACACTTGGTATTACTGATTTTTAAATTTTGGTCAATATATGGTGGTATCACATTATAGTTTTCTATTTTCATGACTAGTAACACTGAATTATTTTAACAAGTTTATTGGACACTCACATTATTTTTGTGAGGTAACCACTTTTAAAAAAATGTCTTCATATAATTACAGACACTTCTTGGTCTATTGCATTTTCTTCCTGTAACTTGACTCTTACATTGTTAACATTTTGGGTCTTAAATGTGTCTCAAAGGCCCATATGCTAAAAGCTTAGTCACTAGCCTCTGGTGGTAGAGCTGTAGGAGACATTACACAAACAAGAGTGTGCCCTTAAAAGGGATATTGAAACTCCAGTCTCTTTTGCTTTCTTTCTATCCACCCTGAGTTGAGCAGCTTTTCTATCCAACATTGCTATCATTATATTCCTGCCTTACTTACTACAGGCCCCCAAATAATGCAGCCAAATAATCATGGACTACACCCTCTGAAGCTGGGAGCCAAAATAAACATTTTTAACATTTTAAAGTAGACCCCCTTTGCTCTTTTGTCAGTGGCAGAAAGCTGACTAACACATTCAGCCTCATGTTTATATTTTGTCTTAAGACACCTATTTTTCTTTCTGGTCTGCTGGCTTCCTCTATATGGGAATATGCATTGCCTTTCTTCTATTGCTCAAAGAATTTAACACATCATTTACATATAACAGTCATATTAAAATACTTCCTGTTTATTTCTTTAAACATGGGAGAAATGTAATTAACACTAATTACCATGAGGCAACTTTTTATCTGTATGTTATTCTGCTAGTTTCTACATCACTTCCAAAGTTATTTCTCTAATTCACAAGTGAGAAAAATAAGCAATAACAAGGTTAAACATTGTGCCTGGGGACACCCAGGATGCTAGAAGCCTGATTTAGAGTTCTACTTACAGGGTCAAACTTTTCTTCATCCTCTAAGCTTTTAGAACCTTCACTTTTTTCCTCTTCATTTTGTTGCTCAGCATATCTCAAAATCCACTCTTTCATATTTACCTCCATAGTTTTTTCTTCCTTTTTTGGCTAAAAAGAGAAAACAAATACCTGAAAGATTGAATTAGAAAAAAAAATGCTAGAACTTCTAAGATGTACCTTTATTAGCTCTTTATACTACAAATAAGCAGATGTAAAAAGTGCCAAAGTCACATTATTTGATTATGTGGTAAAGGACAAACAAACTAAACATTTTAAAAGCAGTCTGTATTTACAAAAGCCAAAGAATATGATTACTCACTTGCTTATAATCCCAGCACCAGGGAGGTTGAGGCAGGTCTGTGAGTTTGAGGTCAGCCTGGGATACACAGCCAGCCCCCACCAAATATTAAATAAATAAACTAGAAAAACATGTTTGCCTTTATGTTTCTACTGCAAGTGTATTACTTTACAGAATAAAAAGGAACTAAAGGAGCAGCCTTGTAAGCCAGGCATGGTGGAGCATGCCTTTAATCTCACCACTGGGGAGGGAGAGGCAGGCAGATCTTTGAGTTTGAGGGCAGCTTGGTAAATATAGTAAGTTCCAGGGCAGCCAGAGCTGCAGAGACACCCTGTCTCGAAAAATCAAAAAACAAGCAAATAAACAAAAATAAAACAAACAAAAACCCAAAAAATTCCAAACAACAAAAAAGTAGCACCTTGAAAACTAATGTTGCAGAAAATAGTGGTTTTACAGTAACATCTGATAATATATAGAGTACTTAAAAGAAATGCCCTAATGAACTACACCTTCCAGTGTCCCAGTATTTACCACCTCCTATAATTCTTTAACAAGAGACTCTGGGCTTGGCCATGTGACTTGCTTCAACAAATACGACATTATCAGGCCTGGCTAAAGTAAGGACTTAATAAGAATGTGTACATACAGGCTCTTAACTCTGAAATATAGCTGGATTTCCACACATGTGGGATCCATGTCTGTGGACTCAACCAACCCCAGATGCTGAATAATTTAGGATAAAGTTCTATCAGTACTAAAAGTGAGACTTTTTTCTTGCTATTAATTCCCAAACAGCTCAGCATAACAACTATGTACATAGGATCCTCATTATTCCAGGGATTATAAGTCATCCGGATGACATGAAGCATATGAAAGGATGGCAAATACTGTGCCATTGTATATATGTGCTTTAGTACCTGCAGATCTGAGGATCCTTGGGGTCCTGGAGTCAATCCCTTACAATTATCAAGTTTAACCTCATTAGTTCTTGGGAGTCAGATGCCATGTAAGCAGTCCAGTCCCTCTGCGACCAGCACATGTGAGGGACTGTGTGAGAAAGGGACTGGCTGGTCTCTGGGAGAAGCATGAGTCACATGAGTATAAGAGCCATTTCCAATGTCCCAGCACACTTGGTTCAGAGGAAAGAACCTTCAGCTGACCCTGTCTAGATAGACTACAGAAGCATGACAAACCTGATTTAAGCTACTACATACATATTGGAGTCATTTGTAACAATAAGAGCGGAGACAGTGACAGAACAGCCTGGAAACCTGTTCAGTTATTTTAAGAAGTAAAAGCTACTAAAACCTAAATTCACATTCTTATGAACTACCCATACCTCATGCTGATTTTTTTAAATGTTTCTTTTTTTTTTTCTTCTGTCTGTGTTGGTTTGAATAGGAATGGCACCAATAGGCTCATACATTTGAATGGTTGGTCGTTAAGGAGTGGCACTATTAGAAGGTGTGGCCTTGATGGAGTGGGTGTGGCTTTGCTGGAGGAAGTGTGTCACTGGAGGTGGGCTTTGAGGCTTCAGAAGCTCAAGCCAGGGCCATAGTCACTCTCTTCCTGCTGCCTGCCAATCCAGATGTAGAACTCTCAGGTCCTTCTCCAGCACTTTGTCTGCAAACTGCCATGTCTCCTGCCATGACAATAATGGACTAAACCTCTGAACGTAAGCCTAAGCCAGTCCTAATTAAATGTTTTCCTCTATAACATTTGGTGTGGCCACAGTGGTGTCTCTTCACAGCAACAGAAACCTAAGACACACTGGCTCTCTTGGTTGAGACAGTGTCTCACTATCTGGCCAAGCTAGCCTTATCCTAGTCATCTTCCTGCCACCACCTTACAAAGGATGGAATTACAGGCTACATGTCACCAATTCCAGCCTAAATTATTTAAAGTAATTTTTTAATGTATATTCTGCATGTGTGTTGGTGCCTGTGGATGCCACAAGAAGCTATCAGATTCTCTGGAGCTGGAGTTCAGGTACTTGTGAACTGCCTGATATAGTTGCTGGATACTGAACACAGGTCTTCTAAAAGAGCAGTAAGTACTCTTAACCATTGAGCCATCTCTCCAACCCTCTAAATAGTCACTTCTTAAATTACCTTAATTTTAGGGACTTCCTCCTGTTTTCTGGTTTTCGTTTGCAAAGGAGGTGAAAGAGTAGCCTTCATTTGTGGAGACTGGAATTTAGGCCTAGTTTTAGGTTGTTGCTCTTCAAATTCTTGACTGAATCCTTCTGGAAGTACATCTTAAAACAAAATGTGTTAAAGATAAATATGAGTATTATATACTAACCACACAAATACTTAAGTATACTTATAAGCCCTGTCAAGATTTAGAGCATCGAGCTCCATTCTACCTTATCTTCTAAGAGAAATCCTAGAAGTCAGATTTTACATATCAAACTAGAAGTGTGTGCCCTCAACAGACAAAAGCTAGTCCACTTCTAGATGCTATTTATTTTACCTCACTAGGTAAGCTCCTAAATTTTCTTTACAAAGATATGAACCAGGCTTTGTGGCTGTACCCACCATCAATTACAAAGCTTTCTGCACTTCAGGTCCTCGCCAAGGGTTATAACCACAACCTTCTGCTCAGTTATTATTGCAAGGATAGCTCTAATTTTAACCAAAAATCCAGAAGACAAAGCCTGTTTTAGAAAATGAAGTAGTTAATGACAATTCTGTTTACCATCTGAAAGGTTTAAGCAGAGCCAATCCAAGGCAGAATGAAGGTCGCCTCCATGCAAGAGTGTATTGGTCATGGCATCTTCAATATCCTTAGTCTTAAAGGAAAATGCTTGTAAAGCCATGTATAAATCCTATCAAAGAGAAATACAAATTACATTTGTTAATTTGATCCTTTTTAAAATTCATTTTCTCATTAATTTAAACCAGAAATGGATATGCTGTAATTTCAAAATATTTTTTTGTGTAGCACTGGGAGGTAGCTCAGTGGGAGAGTATCTTCTTCTTTTTTTTTTTTTTTTTTTAAAGATTTATTTATTATGTATACAGTGTTCTGTCCGCAGATATATCTGCAGGCCAGAAGAGGGCACCAGATTTCATTATGGATGGTTGTGAGCCACCATGTGGTTGCTGGGAATTGAACTCATGACCTCTGGAAGAGCAGCCAGTGCTCTTAACCGCTGAGCCATCTCTCCAGCCCGAGAGTATCTTCTTAACATGCTAAAAACTCTGGGCTCAATCTCCAGCAACTCCAAAATCAGACAGAATGAGAAAGAAGAGAGGCTGGAAAAGTAGGGAAATCCTACCTCATAGTTAAAAGGAAAATGTGGTCATATTAACAATTTGGGAACTACAGATTTTTTTTTCTAGTTTTTTTTGAGACAGGCTCTCTCTATTATGTGGCTCTGGCTTGCTATGTAGAACAGGCTGGCCTCAAACTCAGAGATCCATTTGCCTCTGCCTCCTAAGTGCTGAGATTAAAGGCATGTGCCACCATGCCAGGAAGATTATTAGAAACTTCCTTCTCCAGCCTTTCCTTAATTTTTCACAAACTCTCACCATGTCTGACTTATGTCTACTTAGTAGAAATGAACTCTTCCTTAGTCATTTTAACAGTAACATAATATACCTTTAGGTAGATATAATTTAAGTACACACTTTTCCATATATTAAAGCTTAGGATTTTCTTCTTTAGGGTTTTAACAAACATCTCTCTGTATAAAGTATTTAAATGTACTTCTACAGCATGATATTTAAAAAGTTGAACAGAATCAGTTTCAAATTCAGATACTGCTTACTCTGTTACTAACCAATAACTTCATGCTATAATCTGCCATTTTTCCAAGTCTCAAGTCTTTCATTTGAAAAAATCAATTGTATCTACCTTGTGGTATTATCATGTCAGAGCATGTAAGTAAAATGCAGGGCAGAGTGTAACATACAGGTACCCAGGAATGTATCATGGGAATGTTACTCACTGTGTCTGTCACCATTTTAGTGTGTACATGGACCAGAGTATTCTCCCCCTGTGCTTGCAGGTAGACACCATCTACACGTGGTCCCACAGAAGTTTAAAGAATTCACTTTTATCCCATATTTAGAGCTGCCTCTAAATTGGCCCCAGTAAATGCACAAGATCCTAGATTCAATGCCCACGTCTGGAAGGGGAAAAAAATAACCCAGTTGCCAGCATGGGGTATAGAGGGTTACTGCCTCAAAGAAAAGAAAGGTAGTGGTGGGAAATACCTGTAGTTTTTTAGCAGTAAGTCTTCCAGAAATCATTCCCTGGTCATGAGTTTGCTTTTTATGCTCATTGATCACTCCAATAATTCTTTGCTCTAGTTTATTATTAATTACCACCTGTGAGATCAAGAAAGTTTACAGTAAGTAGAAGCTAAATTACCAAAAAAATGGACAAATCATACAGTTTTTAAAAAATATTTCTCCCAACCAGACCCCACATTTTAGATAAAAGGAGATATAATAATTGCTTTCTTTTTTGGATTACCCATGCATTTCACCACATTCCTACAACCTACTTAAGGAAAACTGGGATATGGAAAAGCATCATCACATAAAGCAAGGGAAAACCCCCCTTTTATAAAAGCCTCCTGAGTCAGTCATGGTGGCGCACACCTTTAATCCCAGTACTCAGGAGGGAGGGACAGGCAGATCTCTATGAGTTTAAGGCCAGCCTGGTCTACCAAGGGTATCCAGGACAGTCAGGGCTCTGTTACACAGAGAAACCCTGTCTTGGAAAACAAACAAATAAATAAATAAAAGCAAGCCCCTTGAAGCACTCTTAGATCACTCTTGAGTAGCCAGGATGAAGATTACCAAGCCCTGCCCTCTGAATTTGAATCTTTAGGGTCAGAACCTAGAAATCCGCCTTATGTAAAGTAGCCCACGCAAGCAGCTTGCCAGGCCCAGGAAACACGGACACTCAAGTAAAAGTGAAAGCCACCTATCGAGTAATAATAGGTTATACATTCTTCTGGCCCCCGGTTTGTTTCCTAGTTTTGCTGCTAGCTGTTTATCTTCTGTTGTTTTGATGAACTGAAAAAATACACAAGTGTTTTACCCACAAAAATTAGCTTCTTTTATTGTTACTTAACTAGTGGTGTCTAGAGAGCATAAAAATAAACATACTTCAGGAATTTAATCCAGTCCAGGAGAATATATAAACAGAAAATTGCTTTAAAAACATAGATGGCAATGCATTAAAAAGATACATTGAATGCTAATATCATCAGTGAGAAATTGACCTGTAAATTAGGGAGGACATCATGCGGGCTGAAAGGAGCTTTACCTACACTTTCCTCAATTTCTCACAAGCTCTCAGGAAGTGTTTGCATTACTTAGTAGCTAAGGTATTATTTATAGAAAATTTAAATATTCCATAATTCTTATTACTTGGAAACACAGCTTTAAAAGAGATTTGCTTATTTATCTATATTTGTGTATGACATGGATATGTGGTGCCCGCAGAGGCCAGAAGAGGCACTGGAGCCACAAGCCGTTGTGAGCTGCTTGAGGTAAGGTGCTTGAAAACAAGTTGGGTCCTCTGCAAGAACAGCAAGTGCTCTTAACAGCTGACAAGTCTCTGTGTTCTTCTTTAATGAAAATACTTCCAGAAACAAAGCACAATCTTGCTTACTCACTTTTAAAATAGACTTGTCCAGATTTGCAGAACCACCGGAATCATTTGCAGAATTGAAACTATAAATTTTTGGACCTGTATATAATAGACAACAAATAGGGAATTTAAGGATTAATATTCATTATATCATCTTAATTTTCCTCTGAAAACTGTTAAATCGTAAATCTCTGACTTTAGTTCTTTTTCTTCACTTTACCAAAGAACTCAAGATAATTTTACCAATTAGCCTTCTTTAAAGGAGAACTAGTTTTTCATAAACCTTTGCAGTCAAATATCTATCTTCATCTTCACATTTCTTAATCAGATGCTCTTATTCTTTTTGTTTGTTTGTGTTTTGAAACAGGGTTTCTCTGTGTGGCCCTGGCCAACCTAAAACTTGCTCTGTCGACCAGGCTAGCCTTGAACTCAGGGATCTGCCTGTCTCTGCCTCCCAAGTGCTGGGATTAAGGGCGTGCACCACTACTGGGCTCAGATGTTCTTATTCTTGATACCTAGCTGAGACTTCTTGGAAGGTTTCTAGAGGATGATTAAATCTGATAGTAAAATATTCTTCCTGGAAAGTGGGAAGCTCAGTAAAGAGATAGGTGGCAGAGAGAACTCATCTTTTCACCTCGACCTCAAGTCCAGGATTATTGTACCAGCTTCTAAGGGCTGCCATAACAAATCACCATACACTTGATGCCCGCATACTTGGGAAACCTGACCTTTCAGTTTCAAAGGCCAGAAGTCCAAAATCAAGATATGAGTGTCCTCGCAGGGATTTAAGCAATAATCCATCCCTTTTTTTTTTTTTTTTTTTTTTGGTTTTTGGAAACAGGGTTTCTCTGTGCAACAGCTCTGACTGTCCTGGACTCCCTTTGTAGACCAGGCTTGCCTTGAACTCACAGAGATCCACCTGCTTCTGCCTCCCCAGTGCTGGGATTAAAGGCGTGCGCCACCATGTCCGGCTCTAATCCACCCTATTTTTAAACTAAGAATTTCATACATGTATACAATGAAATGTGCTCACACACATACCTGCTTTTCTCTCCTCCAACTCCCCCCCACCCCTCTCCAAACACGCTACCCTCAAAATGTCATGCTTTCTTGTTGTTTTGGTAAGTCACTGTGGCAGTGTGAATGAGAAATGTCCCTGTAGGCTCAAGTATTTGAACACTTATTTCCTAGCTGGTGATGCTGTTTGGGGAAGTTATGCTGGAACCTTTGGGATATGGGCCCTTGCTAGAGTAAGTGCATACGCAGCTGGTGGTGGACTTTTAGGTCATGTAGTCTCACCCCTATTCTTGTTCTTTCTCTTTGCTTCCCATATTGATGAAAAGGTGAAGAGCCAGCTTGCTGCTGCTGCCTGTATGTTTCCCTCCCTGCTGCCATGCCCTCCCACCGTGATGCGTGTGCCTGGGAGAATTTGTATCACATGCACATGGAGATGAGAGGTTAATTTGTAAGAGCTAGTTCTCTCCTTCTACCTCCTGGGTTCTGATATCAAACTCAGCCAGAGCCTTACCTGCTGAGCCCTCCTTCGAGCCCCTTCTTTTTAATTTTCTGAGAAAGGCTTTCACTAAATGATTCAGGCTAACCTTTAACTCACTCTGTAGTTCAGGGTGGGTGGCCTTGAACTTGTAATCCTCCTGCCTCAGCCTTCTGAGTGGCAGGACTTACAAGTTTCCACCTACGGGTCTGGCTAATGACTCCTTTACTCTTAAAAATTATTGAGGATTCAAGTATTTTCCTTATTTACATGGATTATAACTATTGATTTATCATAGTTCCAATGAAAAATTAAATTTCATTCATTAGTCATTAAAAATAAGACTGTCAGGAGCTGATATGTCTTGATATAAAAAAATCTAAAGTTACGAAAACATCTTTGAATGCCATATTCTGCAGATCTCTTGAGGGTTTTGAAGAGGCCCTATCTATCTCTTATATTAGGGTAAGCAGATGTTACTTGTCTCTTAGCAGCTTTATTTCTGATTAGCTTAGAAAATAATTATAATAGGCTGTCATAGTACCTAACAAAATGACAGGCTTGCATAACTATTAGTTTGCATTTCACTGGACATTGGGAATGTACGCTAAGCCATATAACCCTCATAACTGTGGCCTAATTACCTCTGTTGTTTTGTATTGTATTTATTAGTATAAGAGAAAGAGCCATTTGTTGGACTGAAAGGGGAAACTGTAGGGGGAAATAAGATATACCTTAAACTTAAAAAAAAAAAGGGAAGAGGATGGGGGGTTGAGGGTGGGAGGGTGGGACTGGAGGGGGGAATAGGGAGGGGACTGTGATTGAGATGGAACTTGAAGAAATAAAAAATAAAGGAACCCCCCCAAAAAAACAAGACTGTATGTTAATGTAACAAAACTTTAGCAAAATAGATTTCCAAGACAAACAAACAAAATGTATTTTCCATTTCTGAAAATCTCTTTTTGTTCTTGGTGCTGTGGCTTAGGCACATGTGACCTTATGTAACAAATCTCACATATTTGGAGTTTTAATCTGTTTGTGCAGCCTAAGACAAACTATTAAACACTACTCACTGGGTGTGGTGGCACATGCCTTTAAGCCCAGCCCTTGGGAGGCAGAGGCAGGTGGATGTTTGTTCAAGGCCAGGTTGGTCTACAGAGTGAGTTCCAGGATGGGGGGGGGGTGTGTACACAGAGAAACCCTGTCAAAAAACAAACAAACAAGCCACTTCTGGGTAGCTTACTCAGGGGAAATTTATTTCTCACAGTCTGGAGTTCAGACACCTCAAGATCAGGATGGCAGCTGGATAGGTTTTATTCTGGGGTCTTTTCTCCTGTTATGTAGGTGTGGCTATCACCTTGCTGTATGCTCACATGGTTTTTCCTGTGTGCTTATCTGGAGAAAGACTGTGCTCTCAGGGGGTCTTCTGACGAGTACACTAATTGTACTGAACATACCCTACCCTCTCACCATCATT
This sequence comes from Lophiomys imhausi, assembly GCA_907164525.1. Taxonomy (NCBI): domain Eukaryota; kingdom Metazoa; phylum Chordata; class Mammalia; order Rodentia; family Muridae; genus Lophiomys; species Lophiomys imhausi. The sequence continues at coordinate 1,883,851 of CAJQZJ010032584.1, read as the reverse complement.
GACCATAGTCCACTTCCTTAGAGGCCTGAACTCAAACACAGTTACCTGGGGGCTAGAGTTGTTTGACACACGTTTGCTCTGTACCATCTGGTATTGCACCGAATCTGATATAATCATATGTATCATGTAGACTCTAGAAAAGTCTACTGTACCACCCATGAGAAAACAAAGTGCAAATGCTTGTTTAGAACTCTCACAATAACACTTTTAACTTCAGAGGTGCTGTCTGAAGTTTCAGGAGTTCCTTGGGACTCTGAGCACACCTCTGAGAGCCACTGCTTTACAGCAACAGTCCCAGAATCCAAGTTTACTTGTTTTTAGAAGCATTAAAATAACAAATTTTAGGAAAGCTGGAGAGTTGGCCCAGTGATTTAAGAGCAATGGCTGTTCTTCCAGCGGACCTGTGTTCAATTCTCAGCACCCACATGGCTGCTAACAAGCACCTGTAACTCCAGCTGCAGAGGGTCTGAAGCCCTCCATGGTGCGTAGACACACATTCAGGCAAACACTCAAACACATAAAAGAAAGAAAATCTCAACAACAAGCCGAGTGTGGCGGCGCACGCCTTTAATCCCAGCACTTGGGAGGCAGAGGCAAGCGGATCTCAGGACAGCCAGAGAGATACACAGAGTAAACCTGTCTCAAAAAAAAAAAAAAAAAAAGTCAGCAACAAAAAAGAGAATTAGCCGGGCGGTGGTGGCGCACGCCTTTAATCCCAGCACTTGGGAGGCAGAGGCAGGCGGATCTTTGTGAGTTCGAGGCCAGCCTGGTCTACAAAGCGAGTCCAGGACAGCCAGAGATATTCAGAGAAACCCTGTCTCGAAAAACCAAAAAAACAAAACAAAACAAAAAAAAAACAAAAAAGAGAATTAATTTTATTATGTTTTTTACTAAATCACCTAAACTTTAATTTTAGTGTTGTTGGCTTTTTGCTTGTTTTTGTTTTGTTTTTCCAGACATGGTTTCTCCATGTAACAACAGCCCTGGCTGTCCTGAAACTAGATTTGTAGACCAGGCTAGCCTCAAACTTACAGAGATCACCTGCCTCTGCCTCCTGAGTGCTGGGATTAAAGGCGTGTGCCACCATGCCTGGCTGAAGTGTTTTTATTATGGTTTTAAAAGTCAAACTTTAATCTCTTTTGGTTTACTTAAGTCCTGTATTGAGACCGTGGCTAATATAGTGAAACATTTTAAAAAGAAAAACTAAGCTTTTCTAGATAAACTAATTGAAAGTGACTATTTCTTTATATTTAGACATTTGTGGCTGCCTGAGTGTGGATGTGCTTTAACTGGTGGTACCTCAGGCCATCAAGAGAATCTTAAAAGACGGGACAACTAGAATGTCCTTGTTAGTTTCCCTATCTTCTAGACTCAGACTTTATCTCAATTCTAGTAATCCCATGAGTTCATATCAAGAGTCATAAAGAGCATGTCTTATCAGTTAGTCAATCCATTCTTCAGCACTCTGGAGGTCCTTACCTCCCAGCTCTGGTTCTAATGCCCTTTGAGAAGATGTGCGCTGACAGCGTGATGCACTCCAGTATCAGCACGTGGGAGGCTGAGGCCGGAAAACTGTCACAAGTCCAAGGCCAGCCTGAGCATCATGTCAATTCCCAGGCCAGCCTGGGCTCCAGTATGGCCTTACCACAAATAAATAAATAAATAACCCACCCTATACTAAGAAACAAAGTTGATCCGTCCTCAGGGTTGAGATTATAAATTCCTTTATAAACACCATAGGTTTGGGTTTGTTTGAATTTAGTCAATCAAACATATTGAAGTTCCCATTTGTCTCCTCCAACCAGTTCATCTAAAACTTCCCCTTATCTTACTTCCTTGAGGTCAGCTTTCACTTCAGACTTCCAGTGTAAACAAGAAAAGAGCTGAGTTTCTAGAAAACTATCATGTGACTCAAAAAATCTTGTGGCAACACTCAGAGGGAGGAATACTGAATGCAGTTCTAAGGGGCTGAAGCAATGAGCGCTTACTATATACACACCACCAATCCAATTAAGGTCCTTCATTTTGAAGTTCATAGCAATACATACCTAATTCCTGATACAGCACAAAGTACAATAATAAAAACTCAAAGCTTTTTTATTTATGATGCATTGTTATATCTATTAATGCACTACTAATGAGGTACTGAAAAGCCTTGGGGTCTCTTCTCAACTTTCCTAAGAATGCTCTAATTTTCTGTATTTCTTTAAATTCTTTTTCTTACAGTAGAAAAAAAAATCACCTTGGTACATATATGTGGTAAGCCACATGTTAAAGTCTGAGAACAGAGCAAACATTTGCCTTCTCACTTACAAAGATTGTTTAATAAACATTCATTTCATGGTCTTTGAGATGCTTATTCTGCCCAGACACTCGCTTGACAGGCTAGAAATAGGCTTTTGCTTTAAGAGGTCATTTGAATTATATTGATCGGCTTTCAAAAGGAAGGCTACAAGGACTTTGAAGCCACTTTCTGAAATATCAAGTATTCCTGAAACTCAAAATTAGTGTTAACACGAAAAGCAAGTATGTTAAGTGAAGAATATGTGGTGAGCATAGACAGACACACCCTTCCCATCAAAGCATTACACACACAAGCTCAGTGGCTGGAAACGTCAATGTTAATTACACACTATACATTTTAGAGGCTGTTTGTTGAAAGTCATTGGTACTAGAGAAAGTGTTCATCTTTAAAGTATAAGTATTAAAATTTAGAGCAAAAAAAAATTTTTTTTAACTTTTTCAAGACAGGGTTTCTCTGTGTAACAACCCTAGCTGTCCTGGACTCTAGACCAGGGTGGCCTCGAACTCCAGATGATCCTCTGCCTCCTGAGTGCTGGGAATAAAGGCGTGCGTCACCATGCCTGGTTTAGAGCAAAACTTATAGAACATATTAAGTAATGGGTGCAAAATACATTAAGTTTGAAATGGCTCACAAAGAGTGAATTTCTAAGAACTTAACCTTGTACTGCATTACAAGTAGGAGAAGGCCTACAATATAAATGTGTCTATGGAATTTTTCCACTTTAAAGAGACATACTTCATTTCACATTTTGTTCTATAAGAAAACATGGGAGTTTTTTGCTACTGTGAATATTTTTCAACATCCTAAAGCTTTTATAATTGAGGAGCAGTAAATAGATTTGTGCTGATTTAGTTGTACAACATGAATAGCTGGTTGTGTAACACCTGCTTAGCAAAAATACCAAAAATTAAAAAGAAACATTTTTTTCTTCACTATATTTATTTGTGTGAAGGGGGAGGGGAAGGAAGCATGGACCAGTCACTGGAGGTCAGAAGACAACATCCAAGGGCCACTTCTTTCATCACATGGGTCTTGGGATAGACTCAGGAGATTTGGGTCACCGGGCTGCCTAGCTAGCACTGATAAATGCTGAGCCATCTTGTTCCCCACCCCCTCTCTAATTTTTTCACTTGATATTTCCTTTCCTCCCCTGTTTGCTGACAATTTTCAGAATGTCAAGCTACAAATTTCTTTCATGTTTTTAATCTGTTCTTCCGTCAAAAGTGAAGATCCCAGGAGAAAGTAGCTACTTAAACTTGCTAAATTAGTAAGTTTATTTTAAAATTCTAAGTCAATAGTCATGGAATAAAGGTGATCTCCATTCATTTGTTTAAGATTTATGACTGCTACTTTTCTTACCCATTGCTCCAGATGGTAGACATTACTAGAAATCTAACTGGAAGTAAGGGTGTTAGTGTGCAGCATCTCTAAGACAAAAGTATTATAAATTCCAAATTTATAACCAAATGGTCATGTAACAGTGTACCACACAATTGGCTCTCAAGAAACACATCTTCATTTTTTTTTTTTTTTTTTGGTTTTTCGAGACAAGGTTTCTCTGTGTAGCCCTGGCTGTCCTGGACTCACTTTATAGACCAGGCTGGCCTCGAACTAACAAAGATCCGCCTGCCTCTGCCTCCCAAGTGCTGGGATTAAAGGCGTGCGCCACCACCGCCCGGCTAAGAAACACATCTTCAAAGTAACTCAACTGATTAAAAAAGAAATAAACCAGAATTGCTTCCATATTGTCTAATACTTTTTGGAGCCTCTTCCTCTTATATTGTGTTGTTTTTCCTATCCAACAATGATGCTAATGTCTTTCTTATCACTAAGACATTTTAGTTTGCTCTGATTTCCTTTTGATCAGTCAAGAAATCCAAACAGGGGCTCCAGTGGTGGGGGGGTAATCCGGTACCTATCCTCATGGGGTTCTCACACTGCAGGGGAATAATATAATAAGCAACTAATTACCAGAATCAGCTATGAACAGAAGTACAGAGAGCTCAAGAGAGTAAGTGAAGAAAGGCAATCTGAATGGTTAGGACCTTTGAGGAAGTGAACAGATGCCAGCACTTTGGACCTAATCATTTAAAGATGCAAAGCAGGTAAGAGTCTCTTCACTATTTATCACTACCACCAACCCTCACATCACTCTGAACTTTGTCTATCACCTTCCTAGGCTCCTGCCTCATTTGAACACTTTCCCTCTTATTCCTAACAGACATTTTTCCTATATCTACTACCACATTTGTTGGGGGGCAGGGCAGTTTTGAGTTTCTTGTTCTCTCTACCTCAGTATGTCGTCAGGAATTCTAATAACTGCTTGCTTCATTTCAGCTTAAATATTTTATATGGAGAGCTAGCCCTATTCCAAACCAAAACTGAAGTCTCATCCCATGCAATTTTTACCAAGTCAAAATTTTCTGTCTTTTACAAAATGTTTTGTTTAGTAAATTGTCCAAATTTGGAAGATAACCCCCCTTTTGATTTATTGGTTTTAGTAACTCTTTTTTTTTTTTTTTTTTTTGGTTTTTCAAGACAAGGTTTCTCTGTGTAACCCTGGCTGTCCTGGACTCACTTTGTAGACCAGGCTGGCCTCGAACTCACAAAGATCCGCCTGCCTCTGCCTCCCAAGTGCTGGGATTAAAGGCGTGCGCCACCACCGCCCGGCTTTTAGTAACTCTTTTGACTCTTTCCTTGTCATTTATCCAAGGACTTTTTTGAATAACAAACAGCAATAGACTACATACTTCAGAGATGTTAATATGTATCCATTATATACTATAGTTTTGTAGGCTATATAAAATGTATAATTCCTCATGTAAGGGAAGATTTGACTATCAAAAAGAATGACATGAATAACCATGACACATGAACTACGGAGGTCAGAAAGAATTAAAAAAGAACTGGAATCTAAAATGAGCGGTGTAGGGTTTTAGTAGATGGTTTTAAGGACAGATGACCTCTTCAAGGAAAAAAAAATAGGTAAAGTGAGGCAGAGGCCAAGTTCTATTTGGAACTAAGAAGACACAAGATTTACATCAGCTGAAAGCAAATTAGAAAAGACACCAGACTTCTTTGCCATCTGAATGGTTTGGATTTTAGTGTGGTCAATAAGGATGCTACAGAAGAACATGGAAGTTATCAATCAAAGTAGCTCTTCTGAAAGATCTATCTGTTGTTGTATTGGACTGACAGGAGGAGAAAAGAGCAAAGCTTTGGGGACCCATTTAGAGGCTTTGTTGGTACCCATGTAATACACGAGAATGTGAATGACACATGACAAGTAAAAGGGTATGTTAAGATTACACAGGGCTTAGTTACACACTGAACACAAACAAAGGGAAGCATCAAAAGAACTTGAGGGGCTGGAGAGAAAGCCTAGGTCATAAAAAAGCTTGCCGCCAAGTCCAATGACCCAAGTTTGATCCTCAGAAACCAGGTGGTGGAGAGAACTGTCCTCTTAAATGTGCATGTCTGTATGTACACATACTCAAAAGAAATAGATGATAAAACAATTTTGATCTGGGATAAACAGTAACACACACACATAGAAAAATGGTGTAAGAAAAGGCTGACATGGTTATCTTGAGCTTAGAAACAAAGTCAGTACAAGAAATGTCAACTGAGAAGTCATCTACAAGGCTGAAAGTCATTGACAGTACAACGGGAAAGACACAACAGTGGCAACAGGGAGCTCTCCTGGAAGGGCTGTAAAAAGGAATTACACTGTCAAACACCTTCAGAAAGTTAACATTTTAGAACTGGAGGAAAGGGAAGACAAATAATACAACAAATGATTATCAGAAACTTGAAAGGATTCAGTGAGATGTCAGTGGAAGTAGAGAAAGGAAAAGCCCTTGGTCTGCAACTTGATATTTTACAGAATACTCAGGGGGAAGTGTGCTATATCTGAAACTACAAGTCTAATAATTCGCAGTTACAAAGGATTACTTTTTGGTGTTAAGTGTGGTATTGGCCTTTTTCTCCAGTCTCATCTTTTTTTCCCTCTATTCACAATGGTTTTTCTATGAACTCTTCAAGAGCTGCAAGCTCACTCGCTCACTCTCTTTCTTTTCTTTTTTGGTTTTTTGAGACAGGGTTTCTCTGTGTAGCCCTGGCCGACCCAGAACTCTCTATAGACTTGGCTGGCCTCAAACTCAGAGATCCGCCTGCCTCTGCCTCCCAAATGCTGAGATTAATGGCATGGGCTACCACGCCCAGCCCCAAACTCTTTCATAACTTAAGATCTTTTGAATGTTATTTCTACCATGCTTTACAGAGTTAACTGCTGGACAGCCATCACTTCAGCTCACCTGTCATGTGTTCATGATTCCTTACCATAAAAACCAAACAAACAAGAAAATGAACCCGGAGAATACCCAGTTAAGCTGTCTTTCCAGACTTTTCTTTATGGAGCTTAACAACTATAAAGCAATATGTTTGTGTGATTAGTAAATTAGATTCCTAAGCTGCTCTAGAGATGATGCTCCCATTTTGAAAGTCTATTAACATCAATCAGACACTTGGTAATTATTTGTATATACATAAAAACATATGCTTGCAAGTTTTTGTTGACAGAACACAAAAAGAACTATAAGCAAACGGAACAAAACAGCATGTAATTTTGATGTTTTTGAAACTAGCCACAATGGAGGGAGGAACTAGTCACCTTCAAGTTATCAAATCAATCTGCTGGGTTAACAAAAATGCAAGGCTGCGGGAAGAAGCATGGGAATTTTACAGTAAGTTAATCCAGTGTCCAATGTGTAAAGTTCTGTTATTTTTAGGAAATAGTAACTTTTCTAGAACATACAAGGACACTGCATAGATGCCGAAGAAGACGTGAAGATCAGACAGAGAATACAGCAGGCATCCGGACAGAAGCGCTTCACTGTGTACTACTTGTTACCCTCTGAATTAGCGGAGTGGCAGTTCTGACAGATCAGAGTGGATTCCTGCTAACAACAGCAGATATCATTACTTTGTTCTTAGAAGGAAAATAAGAGTGAGTTAGATGCCATGCTGTAACTGAGTTACTTTCGTAACTTTAATGGCCAAGGGCCCTTAGAGCGATCTACAAGGCCACTCCGCCGACAGCTAGCAGCTCAGGTTGTGGAAGGTGACTAGTTTGGATCTCATCAGCACGGCTCTTGCTACCTTGCTGGACGAGGAGCAGGGTACGAGGGCGGAAGGCTGGGCACTGAGCCAAGGCGTACCTTGCTTGACTCGGGGCTCCCGGGAGCTGGTGGGTACAGCGGGCGCCGGCCTGGCCACGGGCTTCTTGCTCTGGGCTTCGCCAACAGCTCCGGCCTCCGCACTTCTGGCTCTGGAAGCAGACACCGCAGCCCGCACCGCCGCAGCTCCCGGCGCCTTGTGTTTCTTGTTTTTTGCCGCCCATGTTTCAGCTGCAGGAGAGTAGTCTTCCAGATCCAGATCCCGGCTGCCACACAGCAGAAGCTGGAGAGCTCTTCACGTTAGCCGGCTCCCACGCCTCCACCCAGCCTCCTCCATCCGGGCTCCTCCGCTGGGCCTCCGGCTTAATTGGTCCCTTTCATCAGACTCCGCCTCTTGGCTCCCGGGAACTAACAGCATGTATGGTGTCGAGCGCCACTCGTCGCTAGGTTTTTAGTCATTGAACTACTCAACTGGCAGTGTTCGAAAAAGAAAAGAAGAGGCAAAATCCAGACCAAAGGAAGAAAAGTTAAGCAGGCCTTAAGACTCGCTCACTTTTGATTCCTGCGGGCCACCGTAGAGTCTCTATTTGGCGTCACTGTAGGTGCGATTGCGGGGTATCTTGGGTAGGAGGGAGATTCGGTCTCAGAGCGCCGGAAGATGGCGGACGCTTTCGGGGACGATCTTTTCAGCGTTTTCGAGGATGATTCGACCCCGGCAGCGGGAACCAAGAAAGACAAAGAGAAGGAGAAAGAGAAATGGAAGGGACCACCAGGCTCCGCGGACAAGACCGGGTAAGGAAGACTTCCGAGCTGTTGTTTTTCCTGTCTTTGGTGCCAGTGATGGAAACACGACTTAGACGGGGAGCGCAGAAAGTGTGTATTAGTTGAATGGAGTCGGGAGGCGTAGAAGTTTGAGAAAAAAGTTGGGGAGGGAGAAAACGTTGATTTGGAGAAGTAAGGTGTTGGCGTTCGCCCGCGTCCTCAGACAGCGTGAGTTCCTGCCGGTACACTTCCCTAGGCCACGCTTGCTGACTGTAGCCCTAACTTCGCCGGCTAGGTAAGGTTTTATTTTTGATGGCGGGCGGGTAGGGTTGTGTGTCACCCACCAGATAGCTCACATATGCTTTAAAAAAATTAAGAACTAGTTGAGCCAAGGGTGAAGATGTGTAGGAAAGAGTTTTTAAACCATGAAGGCAAATAGCTACAGAAGGAAGAGAGTTAATCTCCAAGTTGTAGGTTTAAAAATAATCGGATTCAAGATCTCGCTGTGTAAGTTTAGAAAGTCTCGAACTCGCGATCTTATTTCAGTTTCTTTTTTTTTTTAAAGATTTATTTTATTTATTTTATGCATATGTGTGCTCTATTTGCATGTACACCTGCATTCCAGAAGAGGGCACCAGATCACATTGTGGATGGTTGTGAGCCACCATGTGGTTGCTGGCAATTGAACTCAGGACCTTTGGAGGAGCACTAGGCAGTGCTCTTAACCGCTGAGCCATCTCTCCAGCCCCTTATTTCAGTTTCTTTAGTGCTGGAATTACTATAGTGCTCCACGACACTTACTCAAACTAATTTTCTCTCCCATAAAGTGGCTGTTCACTAACCTTTCATACTTGATGATTGCTTGGGTCCGTTTTTACATTAGTAGTTGCAAGGTAGGATTTTTTAAAAGTTATTTCTTTCTGCGTCCCTTACCTGGAATCTAGCCATAAATAAATCTTTCCCCTGGGACTGAGGAGATGGCCAGTGGATAAGGGTGTTTTTTTGTGCAAGAATGGCCTGATTTCGAATCCCCAGGACCCACATTAAAAAGTTGGGCATAGCTGTGTGAGAACCCGTAACCCCTGCGCTGTGAGGCTCAGAGACAAGAATTGGGTCTGGGTGACTGCTAACCTAGCCTCAGAGTTATTTAAGTCAGAACTCAAGCGAATAGCGCAGGGTACTTGGAAGTCCTCTGGCCTCCACGATGTGCTCAAGTGCAGGCACCACACAAAGAAGACAACAAATTGCCTGCTTATTGTCAAAGTTAGCTTCAGTTCTCAACTTGAGGAATTTCCTTCCAGATTGACCAGTGGACAAGCCTTTGGAGCATTTTCTTAATTGCTGATTTATGTAGGAGGGTCCAGTTCACTCTGGCAGGTACCTTCCCTGGGCAGCTGTACTAGAAAGGGAGTTGAACAAGCCAGTGGGCAGCGGTCTCTTGCTTTGGCTTTCCTGGGTGATGGATTGTAAATACCTAAGTTGAATAAACCCTTTCCAGGTTGGTTTTGGTCACTGTTTTATTGCAGCAACAAAAGCATACCAGGACTTTCTTCAGCTGCTCGTTTTTTACCTTGAAGTACAGTTCATAAAGAAAAGGCAAGCTTAGTTTGTTTTGTTTCATTTGTTTTGTTTTTTTTTTTCTTGGAGACAGGGTCTCACTATGTAGCCATTAATTGGCCTTGTTGGAATTAAAGGTGTGCACTACCACACCTGGCTGCTTATCAGTGTTAGGGAAATGGATTATGCACACCTCCCTCCCTCCTCCAGCCCTCTGTTCTTTCTTGGGTAAATAAAGCATTCTAACATGACCATGCTCAGTGTAACTATTTCTGCACCTCTAAGAGTTTCTTTGGAGCAAATTCTCATCTTCAGCCTTCCCCACCTAGACAACCTATTTTTTCCTTCTGCTGTGAAGCAGTTTACATTTTCTAGAGTTTGCTTAAATTTAACATTTAAATTTCATTTCAGTATAGTATTTGATTTTTGCTTCGATTTGCTCAGTATATTTGTTTGTTCATATAACATATCAACAGTTTTCTTTTTATTGCTGAGAATTATGTTTTAGGGATGTGCTGTATTTATGTTTTTACTTTTTCGTGATCATACTGTCTCCAAATTAAAAAAAAATGTTTTGTGTTTTATGTGTGAGGTGGGCGCATCTATGCCACAGTGTGCATGAGTAGGTCAGAAGGAAGCTTTTCATTCCACCTTGTTTTGAGGCAAGAATCTCATTTCAGCTGTAGTACTGTTAAGGTGAGCTTCTGGCCAATTGTCTAGTCTCTGCCTTCGTCTTCACTGTAAGAGTGCTGGGATGGAGATGTAAATCACCATATCTGATGTTTTTTGTTTTTGTTTTTACATTGGAAGAGGGGCTTTCAGATTCAGGTCTTCAGGTTTGTGTGGCCTGTGCACTGCTGAGCATTGTTTCCATTTTTTTGCTCTTTGAACAGTCATAACCAGTCACAAGCTAGCTCTTGTGAATTTATTTTATTTAATTTTTTAATTTTTAATTTTTTTTTTTTGAAACAAGTTTTCTCTGTGTAACAGCTCTGACTGTCCTGGACTCACCAGGTTGACCTCAAACTTACAGAGATCCACCTGCCTCTGCCTCCCAAGGGCTGGGATTAAAGGCGTGGCCCACTACCACCCAGCTTTGTGAATTTATTTTTATTCATAAAATTTACGGACATTATGTATATGAATGAATGTTTTATCTGCATGCATGCATGTATGTGCATCATGAATGTTTTATCTGCATGAATGCATATATGTGCACCATGTGTGTACCTGTTGGATCCCATGTAACTGGAGTTACCAATGATTATAAGCCCCTCTTGTGAGTTGTTATAGAGACCTCGTCAGTCTCTGTACCTCATAGGCTTTCTAGTGTAAGCCTAGATTCACTTTCTAGATTCATTGCCCTAGAGCTGGAATAAGCTATATCTCTAAACGGTTTCTAGTTTCTTATAATGGCACATGCTATTTAGTGCTTAAGGTGCTTTCTTGCTATTTGATTCCATTGCTTTTGATCTTTCAGTACAAATTGTTGAGGAAGTCTTTCTTTGAAAACATAAAATTTATACACTACTGATGTCATTAACACAGGATTTTAAATAACTTCAATTATGTGTCTTTTGGCTTTAAATCATTCTTCATAATTACATAATAGTCTTATTTGACAGATAATAGTTTAAACATAAGAGTAATGTATCATGTCTGTAGTCCCAGCACTTGAGGCAGGATGATATCCTTGAATTTGATGCTGTAATGTAGGAGCTGTCTCAAGAAAATGAAAAAAAAAAAAAAAAGGAGGTTAGGGAAATGGCTCAGTTAGAAAATTGCTTGCATGTTACCATGAGGAACTGAGTTCAAATCCTGAGGATCCACGTCAAAAGCTAGCAGAACAGTGTGTGTCTGTAATCCCAGCACTTGGACGGTGGAGACAAGAGGGTCTCCGGGTTGTTGACCAACCAGTCTAACTGAGTCAAGTTCAGTTTCAGTCAGAGGCTCTGCTGTAAAAAAACAAGGTAGAAGGTGATTTGAGAAAAACATAGGTTGTTGCCTCTAGCTGCTATAGGCATGCATGCATGTGTACCTTTGGACACAGGAATACATATACACACAAAGTCCTGTTAATATGTAGTAGTCTCATTGCCATTTCAAAGTGAATTAATAAAATAAATATTTTTAAAAGTTTGGTTTTATATTAGTAAGGGTAAATACTAATCATAGCAATAACTGTAACCTCCCTAGATACCAGGCATGCATGTGGTGCACGCACATACATTCAAGCAAAACACACAAAACAAATCTCTTTTTAAAAAATGGAAAAGAAGGGGCTGGAGAGATGGCTCAGCAGTTAAGAGCACTGGCTGCTCTTCCAGAGGTCCAGAGTTCAATTCCAGCAACCACATGGTGGCTCACAACCATCCATAATGAGATCTGATGTCCTCTTCTGGCATGCGTATAGAGCACTCATACACATAAAATAAGTAAATAAATCTTTTTAAAAATGAAAAAGAAATTGTATTTGGGGCTGGCAAGTTGACTCAGCAAGTACAGGTGTGATTGGTGCCAAGCCTGATGTCCTGGGGTCCATTCCTTGGAATTCATATGGTGGAAGGAAAGAAGGGACTTGTGAAGATTGTCCTCTGAACTCCACATGCATGTGCCCTACCTCAGAATAAGTAAACAAATATAAAAAGAGAGGTTTGTAGTTCTCCAGTATTTTAGATATATGCCTTTTTAGTTAAATGGTTTTTAACTGTCTTCTGCATTTGTCTTATCCCCTTTCTTTTTAATGATAACTTATAATTAAATTCTTAAATTTTGTGGAGCTCAATTATCTGTTTACGTTTTAGTAATTTTATATCCTGTAACAATAGCAGAAGATAAATTTCTCATTTCATTTTATAGAAGCTATCTATCCATCTATTTATTTTTTGATTTATGGGACTGTTTCTACTGTTCTGGCTGGCTTAGAACTCACAGCGATGTACTTGTGAGTACGGGGCCAAAGGCATGTATGTGGGACCATGCCTCACTCACTGCTTATTTAAGTTTCTAAAACTTTATGTGTGGGGGTGTTTGCTTTCCTGTATGTCTCTGCACCACCTACCTGCCTGATGCCCTCAGAAACCAGAAAGTGGCACTGGAATCCCTTGTACTAGAGTTACAGACAGTTGTAAGCTGCCACGTGTGTACTGGGAATTGAACCTAGGTCCTTTGGAAGAGCAACCAGCGCTGGTCTAACAACTGAGTCATCTCTCCAGCCTTGTTTTATTTTTTTTTGGCCTTTGAAGCTAAATTTTAAATTTGCATGGAGTTGATTTTTCTCTGGGGAACAGAAATTAGATTGAGTTCATTACAGAGATTTAAACTGTGAAGCACTGTTTAGTGTTACTACTTTGGATTTTTGCTTTCTTTCGTTTGACTTTTTTGTTTTTGTCTTTTTCGAAACAGGGTCTCGCTCTTCAGCCTACCCTGCCCTTGAATTTACATTTTCCTACCTTAGCCACCTGAGTTCTGTGATTTCTGTATATCATGTATATTTGAACCATGCCTGGTTTCGAATCAAGTCATACAGTTTTTTTTTTCTTCTAAATAGTTGTATTCTATTAGAGAAAGCTTTAAAGGTTTACAACAGTCTTCATGTAAACGCCTACTGTTTTAAGGAACAATACACTTAACAAAATTTTTGTTGCAATTTCTTGTAATGGTAATTTTAGAATCTTAAAGCAACCTTTCCAAGAAAATAGGAAATACATAAGGAATATTATTCAGCTTTACTAGTTATGAACTTAGAGTGTTCTGAGAGTTGGCTAGCTTTGATTTGTAAAGGTCATTTATTTAAAAAATGACTTTGCTAAGTTTGTATAATATATTAAATAATATGAGGTTATTTTAAAATTAGAACTAATATTAGAGAATTTATTCTAAACCGTTTGCTTTTTCAGGAAACGACTGGATGCCAAATTACAACCAGAACCAGCTAGCAGTGGGAAAAACAAGAGAGAGATAGATGTTGAAGGCACAGATGAACCTATTTTTGGCAAGAAGCCCAGGCTAGAAGACTTAGTCAGTGAAGACTTAAGGTAGTATTTCTGTAGTCATAAAGTACTCTTAATTTGGTAGATGCATGGCATTTAAAAAAATTGTGTTATATAAAGATGAAAATATAGAAAAGCTACTTAAATATGGAGAATTAGAAGACAAATGATTCATCTTTTGATATTTAGAATTCAATTTGGGGAAAATATTTGAAGACTTGTTTTCTTAAGAGGAGAAAAGATATTTCCTTTACTTATAGATGTCTCAAGATGAAGAGTAACAGTGACCCAGTTGCAGAAATAAGTATGTATGAATATGAGAGAGATGAGATTCTCCTTGCCACACGCAGAGACATGCTGTGATCCCTGATGAGGGAGACGCACATGTGTCTCTGACTAAATAGTTTCATTTATTTATGTTTCTCAAACTTTTAAAGCTGGGACTTTTACTCCTGATACCAGTATTTCTGGTTGACCTGGTTGCCACTGTAATAATGATATTTACAATTTTGTTTTTCCATAACTGGTTTAGGCTACTTTGGCTACTAAATTATCTACTATAAATAGTGATACAAGTGTCACCGAAAAATTGGAGATGGTGCCAAAAATTTGAGTAGGTTGTGAAATAATAGTAATTGTATTTTTAAACTCTTATTAGCTATTATTAGAACTTTTGAATTTTTACCAAAAATATATTTATTGTCTTAAAGTAAATATCACAAATTTAATACACAATAATGAATCTAGTATAAAAATATATTTAGTTTAATTTATCTATTATTTTGTCCTCTCAAAGTTCAGAGAGCCTAGGTCAGCATAATATAGGATTTTGATGAATATCTATGCTAATTCTAGCAACATTTAAATTAGTTTAGTTTATACTTTCTGTTGTGTTGTGGTCTTTGAATCAGTTTTGTGTTTTGAGATAGTGACAGTGCTTTGAAGAGGTAGTTTTTGTCCAAAATAGTCAAGCTAAGCTGATATTTGTTGACTAATTTTACATAGCAGTCTGTTACATGTTTATAATAGAAGATGATCTTAGCATTTTGAGTTTTCAGCTCATTTAAGTCACATGACTTCTCAATATTTATAATAGCTAAAGTAGTTTGGATTTCCCGTATTATAATTGGGCAGTATCATTTTGTTTAACAGTGCAAATAGGGTTATGATCTAATTATTGAAAATAATTCGTGTCATTTTAATAACTTTTTAAGCTTGGCGGACCTGATGCCCAAAGTCAAGGTACAGTCAGTTGAAACAGTGGAGGGCTGTACACATGAGGTAAGCACAGAAAAACTACAGTGGTTAGCGTTACAAATGCTAGTTTTTGTTGTACTGCTTCGTGTGATGGTCAGCAGGCTGTTCAGCATTGAGGCCTGGAATCAGGTCATTTCTAGGATATGCAAGTAATGTGGTGGAAGGGCTACAGCTCTGTGACGAGGCCTTGGGTTCAAATGCTAGCCCAGCATTTCTCCTGACTATAATCTTGGGTAAGTTGTCTGACCTCTTTGAATATTGTCTGTGTAATTTGTAAATTTAGAACAATGAGATTAGCCTCCATGGGATAGTTATAAAGATTATATTTTAAAAAATAGGGAAATTACCCAGCACAATGGTAGTGCTGAGGACTCGTTTATTCTCACACACTTATAGTTACTAGCACTGTTTTTGCAGTTTACATACCACCTCATATCATGCACCAGTGACTAATAAATTGGTACTGGACAGTGATCACAGATGGCTTATGGTATCCATTTGAAAGTGAAAATGTATACACATAGGATATAGTGTAATTATACATTGAATTTTACTCTACTGAGCCTTTTTTTATTGAAAAAATTTTATTTTGTGAATTTCACGTCATGCACCCTGTTCTCTCATCTCCCACCTCCCCTCAGACCCACCCTCTGCTCTTGCAATCTGTCCCAGCATAAAAAATAAAATCTCATTGTGGAAGCTGCAGTGTATCTCAGTGTGTCCCACAATATTCCCCTTTGTCCATGCATTCTGGTTGCAAATGTTCATTATAATGACTCCTTGGTCTGGTACGAGGCCCCTGGTTTCTGCTACTCCATCAGTACTGGAACCTCACTGGAACTCCTCTCAGATATGCTGTAACTATCCTGTGTCATGGAGATCCTGCAGTCCTGGGTTGTGGAACTGACCTCTTCTCACACTCCAGCAGTTCATCAGGATAGATGTTGGGGTGGGCCAACTCAAAGCCCTGGACATAGACCTGCAACCCCCACTTGCAGGGCCAGTTCTACTATGGAAAGGTACAGGGACCGCTCTCCCAAGAGCTGTAGCATGGGGAGGGCAGGAACTGCTCTCCTGCTCTTGTGACCTCATCAGGCTAGATCTCCTGTTGGCCAATGGTGTTGAGGGCAAAAGGGAGGGGAGGGGATCTCTTCCTAGCCAACAGCACCACATAGCAGACAGAAGCAGGGCTGGCTCTCCCACACTCCCTCCCTCAGGGCTGGTTCACCCACAACCCCCACATCCAGGGTCAGGCAGAGTTCTTCTGGTTTCTGGTTTGTTTCCTGTCCTGGGAGCCCATCTGGTGCTTACCTGGTACTGGTCTAGTAGTCATTACAGGCTACCCATGGCACCAAAATGGTGTTGGTATCCAGCTTGCTTTTTTTTTTTTCCAGGAAAGTTAGGCTACTATTCATTCAGATGTTCATAGGTCAGAACACTGAATGTAGATATAGCCTCTCTCCTCTCTGCCACCTACTGATGCACATGTGACATAGCAGTCACATCTGCAATGCTTCTAGGGGAGTTACTAAACTTTTTATCATTACAGTAAAACTTAAGGTGCGTGATGGCGCACACCTTTAATCCCAGCAATAAGGAGGCAGAGGTAGGTGGATCTCTGTGAGTTCAAGGCCAGCCTGGTCTACAGAGTGAGTCCAGGACAGCCAGGGCTCTGTTACACAGAGAAACCCTGTCTCAAATAAATAAATAAATAAATAAATAAATAAAACTTTATATCATACTGAACTTGCAAGATAGCTTAATGGATAAAAGAGCTTGCCATGTAAACTAGGCAACCTTAGTTCAGTCCCTGGACCCAGGGTGCAAGGAGAGCTGACCACCACACTCTGTTGAGGCATGTGGCCTTCCTATGGTAATTAATAAAATATAAAAAGTATTCTTGGCAGGTGGTGATGGTGGTGCATATCTTTAATCCCAGCACTGGGGAGGCAGAGGCAAGCAGATCTCTCTGAGTTTGAGGACAGCCTGATCTACAGAGTGAGTTTGGAGACAGCGAGGGCTACACAGAGAAACCCTGCCTCAAGAGGAAAAAATATGTTAAATGAGTGGAGAAATTCCAGATTAATAAAAATGGCATTTAGTGTGAATTTAGAACCTTACATGTTTAAAAGTTGTTTTTCTGCTTATGGTCTCTTCTTTGAGAAATGTCACTATGTTTGTGAGATATAATGTCCAATTAATAACTTTTAGTACTTTAGACCCTGTCCAATGCCCTATTTTGCAAAAACAAGCTAGCCAACCAAAAAATAATCCAGAGCCAGCTCTGGAGCAGTCAGAAGCTCTTTCTCTGCCCCATGGTTTTCTTTTTGCCCCACCCTCTACCCCCTGATTTTGTCACTTTCTCGTCATATATACACCTTGTGTCTTCCCTTCATGGAGTTGCTTGAGAATGTCAGGTTGCAGGGTCCTCACTGATACCCCGACAGTAAGCCAACCTGTCCTGCCATGTCCATTGAGAGGAAAGGCTACATCTGTAGCATGTAAACAGCCATTATTTTGACCGTGTTCTTGGTTGTATCTTACCTCATTGCTTTTGTCAGAACTTTTTGAAAGAACTTTTGTCAATTCCATTTTTCTCTGTATCGTTTGATGTTTCCTGTTAGTGTATGGGCATTGAGAGATGAATTGTAAGTTTCTTTTTAGGCACTATGTTGTTTTTCTTTTAGTTGTAGTTCTTCATGCAATGTAAATCCTTTTAGTGCCAAGTAAAACAGCCATAGTCTCCTCTTGGTTATTCAACTTGAAGAAGCACTGTCAGCTTTCCCAACCTTTCTTTATGTTTTAATCTGTTAAAGTTAGATGTCTTCTCTATTTCTTTGAAATTGCTTTGGCAAAAATTACCAGTGGCTACTAAGCATCTTTTTCTTGACATTCTGCTGCTGTTCTGTTTTCTAGGCTCCTTAGTGTTTGTGGACTTTTTAGTATATGAGTGTGCGCGCGCGCGATGTATGCCCATTTGCACTCATGGAGCCCAGAGGAGAATTTTCAATGTCTTGTTCTATCTTATTTTCTTGAGATGTGGATTCTCATGTACCTAGTGACTATAAATGCTAAGGTTTATTTTAGGATTCTCTATTCCATTTGCTTACATGTTTGTTTGAGCCAGTACCATGCTTGTTTTGTTTGCTTTCTTTTTTTCTTTTTGTTTGTTTGTTTTTTGTAGTTGTTTTTGTTTGAGACAAGGCCTTTCTGCGTAACCCCAGCCATCCCAAAATTTACTATGTAGACCAGGCTAGCCTTGAACTCACAGAGATCCACCTGCCTTTGCCTCCCCAGTGCTGGGATTAAAGGAGTGTGCCACCATGCCCTGCAAGTTCACTTTTCTTATAGTCAAGTTCTACCTAATCTTTCCTTGAAACTGAATATATTATCTTGATTGTAATGAGCTTACTTACTGATTATTCTTAATATTGTTAAGACTTTTAAGCTTATCCATTTAATATTTATTGAAGTTTTACCTTTAGAAATTGAAATTTGGTCTAATTTCTATGTGTTCCTTAAAGTGACCTTGTGGATTACTTATATGTTAAGTGGTTAGATTCTTACACAGTTTGAAGCAAGCATTCTGGTATTAATACTTATACTTCGGAATCTGAAAATAGGGAATGTCATTTTATTTCATATACTTTTGTTGTATTGATAGGCTCTCATTTTGTATATTTTCAGTTTTTTTTTTTTTGAGTACATTAGGTATGGGAAAGAAAACAATAGCCATGGTAGGTGGTAAAACTCCCTTAGATATTAATAAGCAGTTTCTTCAGGAAAATAATGGTGCATGTTTCTAATTATATTGCTATTAGGGCAGCGCTAATACAAGATTTTTGAATGTTGTAACTAACATTTTCCCTTGTCTTTATAGTCAGTTGATGTCCAGCATGTAAGACTAACAAACATTTTGTTGAGCATTAAACCATCATTGGTTGGAGTCTTGATTTTTAATGGTCATTTCTCATTTTCTTCTTGAACTTTGGCATCAGGTTGCTCTTCCTGCAGATGAGGATTATACACCACTTAAACCTCGAGTTGGAAAGGCAGCAAAGGTCTGTGCTATACTATTCGGGAAGTTTTGTGAGATCATAAAAAAGAAAACATTTGGGAGGGTGGGACTGGGAAGGGTGGAGGGAATGAACTGTGATGGAGATGCAACTTGAAGTAATAAATAAACATTAAAAAAACATTTCAAATGAGATTTTAAAATTTACTGTTTGCCTTGAACAAATCTATTACAAAGTACAGTGAGAACTGAGTAAAGAACCATATTGGGAACCATGATGATATGATGAGGTTTTAGACATTTAAAAGCTGCTTATCATCCTTCTTAAAGAATCTTAATGAGCCAGGCGGTGGTGGCGCACGTCTTTAATCCCAGTTCTTGAGAAGCAGAGGCAGGTGGATCTCTATGAGTTCAAGGCCAGCCTAATCCACAGATTTGAGTTCCAGGACAGCTACGGCTACATGCAGAAACCCTGTCTTGAAAAACAAAAACAAAAAACAAACAAAAAAACTAACAAATTTGTTATTTCGTTAAGAAAACTGCACATGTATAAATTTTGTTGATAGTTTAAACATTCGGCAACTTCCAATAAAGCCAAAGTTTGGTTTGTTTTGTTCTGATATATCTTCTCAGTTGTCCAAAGGGCCCTCAAAGGCTCCAGCATGCTGGGATTACCTGTGTAAAACATCTCTTGCTTCAAACTTATTAGATGTTTTAAGTCTTTAAAGATTAAAGGAATGAGGCTAATTTCTTCAAAGAGCTTTCTCTAAAAAAGGAAGCTCAGAGAAGCAATTATGAATTCTAAAAGTCTAAGAAATTATTTCAGTGCCTTTGCTGAATAATGCTAGGAATTTCATTTTTCAGAACCTCAGAGTTTCATCTAGGAAAGGAAGTTATACATACACCCATACATCTATTTTATGAGATTATGAAGATTTATGGTACATGGAAAGTGTGTGCCACAAAACATATAATAATGTTTATTTTTATTAATAATTTAAGTATAAATAGAAATAGACTATAACAAGAAAGGTAAAGAGCAGATTAAGGCCTGTTCTGTCTGATAAAACTTGTTTTGTAGTCCTCTTTTCACTGCTGAGTAGTAGAGGAATCATAATGGGATCCTAGAATGCTTTGGAAAGACATTCTTTTGATTTTAAGTGTTCTTTAGATAGCTTAGCATTCTCATGTGTCTGCCAATTTGCTTTTGTAGGAATACCCATTTATTCTTGATGCTTTCCAAAGAGAAGCCATTCAGTGTGTTGATAATAATCAGTCTGTGTTAGTGTCTGCTCATACATCAGCAGGAAAAACTGTGTGTGCTGAGTAAGTACTGGTCTTTTCAAATGAATAGTCAAGTCACTTAGGTTTTTTTAGTTTTTGAAAGTTTCCACTGTTTTCTATCTATATTCTGCAATAAGGATGGTTTTGCTTGTACTTTTCTATCTTAGGTAACCTTTAGTTTCTTTTTCTTGCCTTTACTAAATGCTGAAGATTTTAGTACAATGTTTTAATAAAAGTAATGAAGAGCCATTTTTCCTTTGTTTCCATTTTTTTGGGGAAAATACTTTGTTTTTTATCATTAGGTATGAGTTTACTTAAGAGTTTTTCATAAATATTGTTTTATCAAGAATGACTCCTGTTTCTAGATTGCAATTAGTGTCTTTCTTATTCTGTGTGTATGCATGAATTTACAGATTAATCTTTTTACTTAAAAAGATTGAGATGTATTTAAATGATGTGGTGGAGTTTGTTTTGTTTTCTTTTGGATATGGATTTTGCCTTTTCTCATAGTGTGATGAAATGTGTTGATGGGTGTCCAATGAGTTATCCTGAGATAATTCCATTTGGTCATGATGTTTAATTGTATTATATTGTTGGGCTGATGAATTAAAATTTTGTTAAGAACTACCACATCTTTAGTTCTGAGGGGCATTAGTTTTTTGCTTATTATTAATGTCTTTCTGGTTTTTTATCAGGCTGGTGTTTGACTTTTTTTTGTTTTCCTTTATCTAGCTGGAGAGGTGGGGTCCATTATTATGTTGATCTGACAAAATCCAGCTTTTGGACTCATTGGTTTTTCTTCTGTTTCCATTTCTTTGGTTTATACTCACCTCATTTACTTATATTTTTGGTTGTGAGCCTAGCCTTTAGCGGCTGAGCCATCTCTCCAGCCCTCTGTTTCTTAAGAAGGAAGATGAAGTAATTGTTTTGAGACCTTTCTTTTTCTTTTTTTTGGTTTTTCGAGACAGGGTTTCTCTGAATATCTCTGGCTGTCCTGGACTCGCTTTGTAGACCAGGCTGGCCTCGAACTCACAAAGATCCGCCTGCCTCTGCCTACCAAGTGCTGGGATTAAAGGCGTGCGCCACCACCGCCCGGCTTGACCTTTCTTTTTCTAACAGGCATTTAAAGTTTATGTAGTTCCACAGATTATTTTTACTATTAGTGATGTGTTTTGCTGACTTTAAATGACATGTGTTATATAATCAGACATTAATAAATGACACGTCTTATTATAATTATTAATATTAATTATTATAATAATAAGACATCATGTGTTGATGCTGATCCACATTTCTGAACTGATACCACTTCTGTCTGCATGAAAATATTCTTGAAGCATTTATTTCAGTACAAGTCTCCTGATAAGAAACTGCTTTAACATCGTAAAAAATATTGTTTGTTCACTTTTTAAAACATTTTCCCTCAGTGTTAAATTGTGATTTCCTTTTTAAGACTTTTTTTTTTTTTTGATCTGTATGATTTTGACAAGAAATCCACTTTCATCCTTACCTTTTTCTGTATGTAGTATGTTGTCTCCCTTTAGCTACTTTTAAAACTTTGTTTTTATCCTTGGGCTTAAGCAGTTTCTTTTTTTTCTTTCTTTCTTTTCTGTTTCTTTTTCCTTTTTCTTTTGTTTTTGTTGTTGGTTTTTGACACAGGGTTTTTCTGTGTAACCCTGGCTGTCCTGGACTCACTTTATAGACCAGGCTAACCTTGAACTCAGAGGTCTGCCTGCCTCTGCCTCCCAAGTAATTCGCCACAATACCCAGCAGTTACAGACAACTGCGAACTGCCATGTGGGTGCTGGAATTTGAACCCAGGTCCTTTGAAAGTGCAGCTAGTGCTCTTAACCACTGAGCCATCTCTCCAAAAATAAACTATCCAGCTTATTTTATTCTATTTTCATTTGCATGTCTGTTCATGTGTCTCTGTGTTTGTATGCCATATGTGTTAGTGCCTGTAGATGCCAGAAGATGTTGGATCCTTTGGAACTGGAGTTACAGGTGGTTGGTTGTAAACCACTCTGTGGGGGCTGGGAATTGAACTTGAGTTCTCTGGAGGAACAGGGAGAGCTCTTAACCACTGAGCCATCTCTCTAGCTCTCTTAAACTCTTTATGCTATACTTCGTTTTTTATATTTTCCCATGCTTTTCATTCTTTGTTGGGTTTGTTTTCAGTATTTCCATTGAGGATTCTGGTACTTAAATCTTCAAATTTTCTAGTCTTTTGTTTTCGGAATTGTTGAATTTGCCATTAATTTTATTTAATGAGTCTTTCATCTTAGATATTTTAGTAGTTGTTTTGATTGGTTTTGACCTTTTTGCTGGAAGTTCAATTTATTTATTTTTGGTGCTTGCTCATTATCCTGGATTCAGACATCATTAGCTGTTAAAGGGTTTTGTTATTGTTGTGTGTCTTTGTTATTTTGGAATTTCCATTAAGGCCTAAATGTTGTTTCATAGAGTATTTGCTTCTTTTTCTTCTACTTTTTTTCTATTTATTTTGTAATTTGCCTTTGCCCACAGAAGTTGAAAGAGGATGACATTAGATCCCCTGAAACTGGGCTACCATATGAGCCACCATGTGGGTGCTGGGAATTGAGCCCAGGTTCTCTAAGAGCAACCAGTGCTCCTAAGCCTAAATGTTGTTTCATAGAGTATTTGCTTCTTTTTCTTCTACTTTTTTTCTATTTATTTTGTAATTTGCCTTTGCCCACAGAAGTTGAAAGAAGATGACATCAGATCCCCTGAAACTGGGCTACCATATGAGCCACCATGTGGGTGCTGGGAATTGAGCCCAGGTTCTCTAAGAGCAACCAGTGCTCCTATCCACCAAGTCATATCTCCAGCTTTTGTTGTTGTTTTCTGCTTTTGAATCTGTAGACCTTTTGTTTCTAGTAGTGCAGGGAACAAGCCCAGGACTTTGTCCATGCTGGGCAGATGCTCCACTATTGAGCTAAGCCAGCTAAGCTGCAGCCCCAACCTCAGTCTATGTAACGCTTTTATTTGCCTATGTTCTTAATAGTTTCCATTTTCCTGTTGAGATTGCCTGTTTGCAGAATTGTTGTCCTATTTCTTTTTAACTCTTAGAACATAGTTTCCTATATTTTGAAGGCCATTTTTCTAGTAGCTGCTTTATGTATGACTGATTTCAAGCGGTTTTTCTGCCAAATCCAACCTTTGGACCCACTTATTCAATTCCTTTTATCTACTTTTCCCTAAGTACAGATCATATTTCCTGTTTCCTCTTCCTTTTTGTTGTTAAAAAGTTGGTATTTTAGATAATGTAACATCTCTATATTCACTTTTCTATATATCTTTCATTGCTGCTATCTGGTCATGCTTGGACAGTTCTAAATTTTATAACTTTTTTTTTAATTTAGAGAATGGCTGGTGTGGTAAAGATACTTTGGGCGGGAACCATATCTTAAAAAAACCTCTGCCACAGTGTTTCTCTTAAATCTTAAATTTCATGGCTGTATATAATACTAAACTGAGTTTTCTTTTAAAAACATGCAATACCACTGTATTGAATTTCATTTGTACCTGGGAAAGAACTTTTCAGTAAACAGAATCTATCATAATTTCAAGCAAAAAAAAGATTTGTTAAATATTACATGAAGAAAAAGAATACATATGTATTTACTCATTTATGAAACTATGGAAGAAAAACCCACCCCATTTCTATGGTCTTCTTACTATTTGTAGTCTGTGTATGTATAAATGGATGGGCAAAAGTGATGGACTTTTAGATGCCTATCATTAGAACCAAAAGCTTTTCTAACAAGAAATAGGGTAGCCATTGACAAGCCAATTGTAGTTTTAACTTCAAGTGACTGGAGTTAAAATGTTAATGTTGTTGCTCATTTAGACTACTTCATTTCAGATAAATCATGATTATAGTGTAATATTTTACTTATAATGAATTACAAATGAATGCACTGCAAAGTTAAAGTCATACTGTTTTTATATTCTTAGGTATGCTATTGCATTGGCTTTAAGGGAAAAGCAGCGTGTAATATTTACCAGCCCAATTAAGGCTCTAAGTAATCAGAAGTACCGTGAAATGTATGAAGAGTTTCAAGATGTTGGTCTGATGACTGGAGATGTTACTATTAATCCCACAGCATCTTGTCTTGTTATGACTACAGAGGTAATTTATTTTGTTCCTCATCTAACTTTTCCTTTTAGTTCAGCCAGTATATATCTATTCAGTCCAATACTGGATTTTTTTTCAGATAAAATGTAATAATTATTTGTGAGTAGGGTTGTTTGAAAAGGACATAATTATTGTAAAGTACCCTAGCAGCATTACATATATTTCTAAATTAATAATACTTAATACTTGCTAATATAATATAGATACCTTAAAAGTATTTTCATAGTTTATTGTATTCCTGTGACTTGAAAATGCTTACTTGAATATGTATACTTTCAAGGACTTGAATGCATAGTTTCATACAAGTAGTGACTCATGTGATTTTTTTTTTCTTAAGATTATTCCAATAATCAACTTAAGATATATTTGCTATCATATTTAACTTTTTCTAATCACCATTAAGTTTTGCATATAACATGGTTTTGTCATGATTATCTTTACTTGATACTTAAAAAAATTACATGTATGTGTATTCCTGTGCATAGTGTGGGGAGGCACACGTGTCACAGGGTGTGTGTCAAGGTCAGAGGAGAACTTTGTGGAGTCAGGTCTCTCCCTTTGCCCCATGTGTTGATTTTTGCCTTCCCACTCTCATTTACAATGAGTATAAATTTGCTTCTTGTTTGGAGAGTGCACAAAATGGGTAGCTCACTTTTTGTAGTTCAGTGTAAGTTTTTATCCATTCTAAAAACCTTCATCTGCAGATTATCTTTAACTCTTAAAAATAAAGACAATGATTAATACAATGTATCCACATTAGGAGGCAGAAACATAAACACTGTAAACATCCTGTGTCTTGGGTAACAGGTAAGTACCTCTTATGTCCTAAAGTGTGAATCTTAGAAGATGTTGCAGAGAGGAAGTTTGCTTCATATTCCAAATCAGCAAAAGAATAGGAATGATAATACTGTCTTCGTGGGTATCTGATTATATGTAATGAGAAGTCAAAGATATGTAACTTTAAATATCAAAAATTCCTTGTTGAAAAAAATAGTATTTGACTAATTATTGGATGTTATGTAAAGCCTTACTAAACCTATTCCTTCAGATTCTGAGAAGCATGCTGTATAGAGGTTCATTATTGGATGTTATGTTAAAGCCTTACTAAACCTATTTTCCCTTCAGATTCTGAGAAGTATGCTGTAGATGTTCATTATTGGATGTTATGTTAAAGCCCTACTAAACCTATTTTCCCTTTCAGATTCTTAGAAGTATGCTGTATAGAGGTTCTGAAGTTATGCGAGAAGTTGCTTGGGTCATATTTGATGAAATTCATTACATGAGAGATTCAGGTATATTTCACAGTGTTGAGATAAATACCATGCATTTTCCTTAAAACTGCCAGTAATAATTTCAAGTAAGAATTGTTGGTTTATTTTTAGTTTTCATGTGCCTAAGATTCTACTAAACAGTACATATTCAAATTGTGGACAACATGATAAAATATTCCCAGTAGGACTTAATTACGTTTAGCTCCTTAAGTAGTCATGTTCCTTGGGTAAAACTATACATATTCAAATAAACGGAATTAAAAAGTTAGCGGGTGTGGTGGCACACACCTTTAATCCCACCACTCAGGAGGCAGAGGCAGGTGGATCTCTGAGTTTGAAGCCAGCCGTGATCTACAAAGCAAGTCCAGGACAGCCAGGACTTGGTACACTGAGAAACCCTGTCTTGAAAAACAAAAACAAACAAAAAAATGTAGTTTGCTTTTATAGAGAGCTCACTAAGCCAGATGTGGTGGTGCATGCCTATAATACCAGCACTTGGGGGTCTGAATCAGGAAGGTGGGGGAGGTAGGAAGAAATGAAATCAATGCTGGTCTGGGCTACATAGCAAGACTTTGCCCTCCTCCCCCACATAAGAAGCTCGGTAATTATTATTGTTATGTTGTTCTTCTGTTTGTTGTTTGTTTTTCAAGGCAAGGTTTCTCTGTGTAGCCCAGGCTGTCCTGGAACTAGCTCTGTAGACCAGGCTGGCCTCAGACTCAGAGATCCACCTGCCTCTGCCTCCAGAGTGCTGGGATCAAAGGAGTGTGCCACCACCTAGCTCTCAGTGATTATTTAATGTGAAAGAATTTATAGAACTTCTGGTTTACAAAGTTAGCATTAGTAATTTTTTAGTTACTTTACTTCTATAAACCTATGAATGCATATTTGTTAAAAAATATAAGGTAGATATGAGATAAATAGGTAAAACAAAACTGCTGTTACCCTACTATAATAAAAATTAAAGGTAGTTGGAATCTGGGGTATGCCAGGAAATGTAACACTTAAACCTAATGTTTCATATGTACACACCTAAAGTGAGATTGAGTCTTCTTTATTTAAGGAACTGAATCAGCCTGTGTCAGAGGTTCTCAACTTTCCTAATGATGCAGCCATTCTCATGTTGTGGTGACTCCCAATCATAAAATCATTCATAGCTGTAATTTTGGTACTGTTAGGGATTATAATGCAAATATTTAATATGCGACCCCCAAAGGGGTCATGACCCACAGGATGACAGCCTCTGATCTGTATATTCATGATAAAATAATATAATGTAAGAAAACATCAATACTTTACCTTTGCCAATTTCATAAAGATATTTCTGAACACATTTCTATTTGTTTTAAAAATCTTGAATTCTAGGCTAGCTAGTGGGTTAAGACTCCTACCACTAATGCTGGCAATTTTGAGTTCATTCCCAGGACCCAAGTACTAGGACGACACAACTAACTCTTAAAAGTTCCCTTCTAACCTCTAAACTAGTGCCATAGCATATGTACACACTGAGTACGGCAAAGAATCTTATACAAATCATGTGATAAACAAACTTAGCAGTCATTAAAAGACATTAAATATAATACTATGTAAGTTCTAAAAAAAAGTTGATTATTGGGCTGGAGAGGTGGCTCAGCGGTTAAGAGCACTGGCTTCTCTTCCAGAGAACTGGGGTTCAATTCCCAGCGCCCACATGGCAGCTCACACTGGTCTGTAATTCCTGTTCCAGGGGATATGACACCCTCACATAGACATACATGCAGTCAAAATGCCAACTTACACAAAATAAAAATAAGTGATTTTTTTTAAAAAAAGTTAATTATTTATTAGAATAAATATTCAGATGCAAACAGGAAGAAAATTATATGGAACAAAAAAAACCATTATTTTGTGAAACTATATATTCAAAACTTTGAAAGTGTATAAAACCACCTAAGTATTTTCAAGTCACTGATAATAATAAGTTATTAAAGTACTTTTTTTAATTTAAAAAAAAATTTATTTTGTGAATTTCACATCATGCACCTTGTTCCCTCCCATCTCCCACCTTCCCCCAGACCTACACTCCACCCTTGCAATCTGTCCCAGCATAAAAAATAACAGCTTATTGTGGAAGATGCAGTGTATCTCAGTTTATCCCACAATATTCCCCATTGTCCACACATTCTGGTTGCAAATGTTCATTGTAATGACTCCTTGGTCTGGTTCAAGGCCCTTGGTTTCCGCTACTCTGTCAGTACTGGAACTCCTCTCAGATATGCCGTAACTGTCCTGTGTCTTGGAGATCCTGCAGTCCTGGGTTGTGGAACTGGCCTCTTCTTGCCCTCCAGCAGTTCATCCATGGATTAGATGTTGGGGTGGGTCAACTCAAAGCCCTGGATCTGGACCTGCAACCCCCAATTGCAGGGCCAGTTCTAATTATGGAAAGGTTCATGGCCTGCTCTCCCAAGTGCGTGTGAGGGGTAGGGACAGCTCCTTCTGCTCTTGTGACTCCATCTGGGCCAGATCTTTTCTCAGCAAATGGTGGTGAGAGCAAAAGGGAGGGGAGGGCATCACTCCTCAGCCAACACCACCACACAGCAGACAGAAGGCAGGGCTGGCTCACCCACAACCCCCATATCCAGGGCCAGGCAGAGTTCTTCTGGTTTCTGGTTTGTTTCCTGTTCTGGGAGCCCATCTGGTTCTTGCCTGGTACTGGTCTGGTAGTCATCACAGGATACCCCATGGTGCCAAAGTGGAATTGTTATCCAGCTTCTTTTTTTTCCCCCAGGAAAGTTAGGCTACTATTCATTCATATGCTCATAGGTCAGAACACTGAATGTAGATATAGCCTCTCTCCTCTCTGCCACCTACCAATGCACATGTTACATTGCAGTCATATCTGCAATGCCTGTAGGGGCAGGATGAAAAAACATTTAAAAAGTGTCTATTATGAAACAAGTAATGAATATTATTAATTTAGAGGTAGGTTTAGTGTTTGTTAGTTAGAGATAAGACAATTTAATTGAATAAGACATTTTAAGAAAGCAGAAGCAGCAAATAAATTTATTAATAAAAAAAAGCAGTACCCATTTCATATCTTCTTTTCATCAGATTCATCTTTATTTCCAGAGATCATGAGAGTAATTTGAATAACATGCTGTATGGAATAGAAATAGCATAACTCCAAATGTGTTGCTGTAATGTCCTAGGCATCATTAACCTCTGCTTCTCTAAGTGAAGTGGAAATATTATCAGTATCCTTAGTACTGGACCTCTTGTTGGTTATGGGAAAGATACAATCTGGAACTGCTTTTTCAGAGTCCATTCTGCATGAGGTGACTTAATGTTGTATCTACTCCATAGATTCATAAACTGAAGTAGGTTTCCAGAAGGGTCTGGGGACCAAAAATATGCTTGTGTACAGTGGTTTGCATGTTTAATTAGTAAGCTTAAGAAAAAAATAATTTTAGATACTATTAGGTAAAACTAAATTCCAAACTATATTTTTGTTTCTCAGAGCGTGGTGTAGTATGGGAAGAAACTATTATTTTGCTCCCAGATAATGTTCACTATGTCTTTCTTTCGGCTACAATTCCAAATGCTCGGCAGTTTGCTGAATGGATTTGCCACCTACATAAACAGGTACTTTAATACAATTTGCATGTCTTCATTAGTTTAAAATATTGCCAATTGGACTTGCCATATCCTTACATATTTTGCTTATGCTCTTCAGGATAAAATGTATTAAATCAAGCAGCTTATCACAAATATACTAGAAACTTTCTGAATTCCATCTCCAGTTCAGTATAGCTAAGCATTTAAGAGTTGGGCCTTGTGATTGAGATGTAACTTGAAGAAATAAAAAATAAATTATTAAAAAAAGTTCTTATAAACATTGCTAATTTAAAAAAAAAGAGTTGGGCTTTGGAATCTAATTTCCTAAAAGTTGCCAAGTTAATCCTGATGATCTGCCAAGTTTGCAAATAATGTACATTTACTCTGGCAGTGAGTTACAAGTGAAAAATTTTTTTCTAGGGCTTTAGTACCAGAAAAACCTACTCATTGCCGGGCGGTGGTGGCGCACGCCTTTAATCCCAGCACTTGGGAGGCAGAGGCAGGCGGATCTTTGCGAGTTCGAGGCCAGCCTGGTCTACAAAGCGAGTCCAGGACAGCCAGAGCTGTTAAACAGAGAAACCCTGTCTCGAAAAACCAAAAAAAAAAAAAAAAGAAAAACCTACTCATCTCTTGAGCATTTGATTTGGTAGTTCTTATGTAAATATGTTCACACTAGTATTCACTGCTTCTTCTCCTTTGCATTTCTAGTACAACTTTACTGTCCCTCCAAGACTGCATGCAACAAATACTTTTCCATGAGTGTTAAACAGGCTATTGGCTTTACTTTTGCACACTTTTCTTACACTGTTACCCTCATGAACTTACATATATAAATGGGATGTCCAGTTTCTTTCCCCTTCTTCTCTGTTGCTGTCTTCTGTAAGATAGAAGCCCAGTGAATCTCCTGATGGAGCTAGGTTTCCGCTGTTGTTTTTATATATCAGGCATGCATTGTATCACCATATTAGGCCTCTGTAGCAGGAGACAGTGTGTGTAATTACAGTGCTCTAGGATGAGTTAATGGGTAACTGTAGTTCAGATCATATGATTGGCCTTGATTAGGGAACTAGTAAATTAAGGTGGTAGTGTGAAGAGTAGACCTAATTTTTTTTTCCATTTTTCACTTGCCAGGCTTTTAAAATTATTTGAAAACATTAAATTCTTGTTGAATATTTAAGTCAATTTTATTTTCACAAATTTTATTTTTGTTGAGTAGATCAAATATACAGTTTTGCCTTGAAGAAATACAATTCTCTTTAATTCTTTCCTTTTCCAGCCCTGCCATGTCATTTATACTGATTATCGGCCTACTCCATTGCAACACTACATATTTCCAGCAGGGGGGAGATGGTCTTCACCTCGTGGTCGATGAAAATGTAAGAGAATAATTCACAAGTCTACCTAATGTCTTTTATATGTTGCTTTCCCTTAATTTTGAACGGGAGAAAGATATTAACTACCAGGTCTACACACAAGCATGCACAATCTCTCTCTCTGGTCTCAAATACTTTCACTATTTAAGAATGATTATTGAAAAATATTTTTATGGCAGGAATTCTGTCTGATGATGCTGTGATGGTACTCACCTGCAGTCTTGGCTCTTTGGAAGCTTAGATAGGGAGGCTACTTGTTCCCAGGAGTTTGTAGCCAACTTAGTGAGATGGCAGTTTAAAAGCAAATTATATTTGAGACTTTTTTATGCATGAGTTTACTTTCATCCACTCTCGGTATTTAAAATGCCTAGAGAATTAAGGGCTCTGACATGCCAGATAATTTATGTATTGCTTCTCAGTTTCAAATCTCTTTTAACACATTTTGTTATTGCAAATCATTTATTTTAAGTGATCTTTGTTATAATTATTGTTCATTAGAGTTTTGTTCTTTAGGGAAACTTTATGTTTAAGAAATGTTTAAATTATGATTAAATATTTGCGAGTTGTCAAGTGGGTTCCAAGAACCAAACCCAGGCCCTCTGCAAGAGCACAATTACTTTTAACCACTGAATCATCTCTCTAGCTTTGATTAGATATTTGAAAGTTACATAGAAAAAAATGATTCTAGGGTGACTTCAGAGAAGATAATTTTAATACTGCAATGCAAGTACTTCGGGATGCAGGTGATTTGGCCAAAGGAGACCAGAAAGGACGAAAAGGAGGAACAAAAGGTAATTTGAAACTCAATTTTTAGACAGAAATTTACATGTATATTGTCTTTTATTTGATGATTTTTGAGGAAGCTATGTAAAGATATAGATGATGTATGACAAACTTGGATAATGGCATTTTTAAATGTAATATATGACATTTACTGTTTACTCACATAAAGTGGGTAGTTAGTGGGTTCGAGTATATTTACATGATTATGTAACCATTGCCAGAGTCAGCTTTAAATTTCCATATAGTTTACTTGCCATGAAATGCATTATTTTAAAACATGCATCATGATGATTTCTAGTGTATTCATAGAACTGTGCAGCTGTTCCTACTACCTAATTCTGAACCAGTTTCATTTAACTCCTTTCTCCCCAAACCATGCGCATTAGCAGTCTCACCCTTCTCTCCTTACACCACAGGCTTAGGTAATTACTAGTCTGTTTTCAGTCTCCATGGATTTGCCTTTTCTGGATGTCTCAAAAATAGAGCCATGTGGTCTTCTGTAGCTGACTCCTTTGAAAGATGTGAGATTCATACAATTATACTATGATACATACGATTATATCTACAGTACTTCATTCTATGTGTGTATGTGATCAAATAACATTGTGTCATGAGAATATACATTATTTGAGTAGATACGGAGTTGGGTTTTGTTTTTCCGTAGATTATGAGTAATAGTGCTATAAACATTTTGCTTGTACTACAAGTTTTTTTTTTTTTTTTTTTAAGATTTATTTATTATGTATACAGTGTTCTGTCTGCAGGTATATCTGCAGGCCAGAAGAGGGCACCAGATCTCATTATGGATGGTTGTGAGCCACCATGTGGTTGCTGGGAATTGAACTCATGACCTCTGGAAGAGCAGCCAGTGCTCTTAACCGCTGAGCCATCTCTCCAGCCCTGTACTACAAGTTTTGTGGGAATATATGTTTTCTTTTTTTCTGGGTATGTATCTAGGAGAATTGATGAGTCATATGGGAAGTTTAACATATTGATTACTGCAAAATTATTTTCCAAGAGAGCTACACCATTTGACGTTTCTCATGCTGTTCCTCTGAGGAATGTATCTGAGTACCGTTTTCTTCTGCCTGTAGGCCAATACTTAGTATGTATATGTCCTTTTGATTATAATCCTCCTAGTAAAAGTGAAGTTGTATTTCAGGTTGCTCTTCATTTGTATCTCTCTGTGCTCTCTGATGTTAAAGTACTGTGTACTTTTGACATCATATAGTATGGGATGAATATACAGTCCTTTGTCCACTTGAAAATTTAAAAATATTTTTCTTTTAATTTATCGTGTGTGTGTGTGTGTGTGTGTGTGTGTGTGTGTGTGTGTGTGTGTGTGTGTGT
>CAJQZJ010032584.1:1838018-1850965 GCA_907164525.1 Lophiomys imhausi | reverse complement strand
TGTGTGTGTGTGTGTGTGTGTGTGTGTGTGTGTGTGTGTGTGTGTGTCTATTTGTACCTTCAGAGGCCAGAAAGGGTGTGGATCTCTTGGAGCTAGAGTTTGTTTGTGAACCACTTGTCATGAGTGCTGGGAGCCCATATCTGGTCCCCACGATTAACAAGGGTTCATAACTGCTGAGCCATTTCTTCAACTCTGACTTTGAATTGGATTGTCTTTGTTGAGTTGTAAAGTTCTTATATTCTGGGTAGACACCTATCAATTATTTATCTTGAGCCTTCATGTTGTAACAGACTAGGGTTGGTTTCTTCAGAGTTCTTCCTGGTGGTGAGATCTAGTTTGACATTTTTGTCATACTTTCTTTTATCCTTGATGTCAGAGCCAACAGAGCTCTGGCTAATTAGGACGTGGAGATCTTTATCTCATTTTTTTTTACTGTGGGATTTTTAAAAATTTTATTTACAGTTATATTTACGTCTATTATCCAGTTTGAATTAACTTGGGGTGTGGTTTGCTTACCCTTTGCAGGTCCATCAAATGTGTTCAAGATTGTGAAAATGATTATGGAAAGAAACTTTCAACCTGTAATTATCTTCAGTTTTAGTAAGAAAGATTGTGAAGCATATGCTCTTCAAATGACTAAATTAGATTTCAACACAGGTATCAATAATTTCCACATGGTTTTAGTGTGTCCAAGTTAGTTTAAAATAAATTTTGGTAATATATCTACATTACTAACATACACCATTTGCTTATGCTAATAAATAATGTGTACTCAGCACCTTTCTAAAAACTTTTTAAGCTTCTCTCAGTTTCTTCACCCTCAGTCTCTCCATGAGCCTAGTTCATGCTGGGCAAGCACTGAACCACCACAACTGAATCCTTGGCTTTCTTCTATTTTATAGGAAGATAAAACTGGGGCTGGAGAGATGTCTCAGCAGTTAAGAGCACTGGCTGCTCTTCCAAAGGTCTTGAGTTCAATTCCCAGCAACCACATGGTGGCTCACAACCATCCATAATCTGATCTGGTACCCTTTTCTGGCCTGCAGATGTACATGCAGGCAGAACGCTGTCTGCATAATAAATAAATCTTAAAAAAAAAAGTTAGGAAGATAAAACTATATAGCTCTATCTAAAAGCCAGAGAATAATACTGAGAACCATTACAATAATACCATCTTATACTTCATTATTATAAACTCGGTTATTCTGCATGTTTCTGATTCATTAAGGGTAGGTCCCTTGGTTAGAATAAATTATCGAAAGTGCTGCCCTTCATTCTAACAGCAATCTAGACCCACTCTTTGCCTCAAGTAAATGTGCCTCTCATAAAGTTATATAGCTGGATAGTAGTATAGGGTAGCTACTACTTCCAACCCAGTCATTATTCAGTTTTGCCTATTGTATATGTAATCCAAATAATAAATAATAATAAATCTTAAGGAATTAAAAATTAATTTTAGTTGTATCCATGTGTGGAGATGCATGCCTGTAATCCAAATACATGGGAAGCTGGAGGATAAGGACTGGATGTGAGGTCAGCTTGGCCACCATAGTAGATATTGTCTCAAAACAAAACAAAAAACTTAGTTATCCTATTTTCTTTAAAGTATTTTTCCATGGGAAAAATGAGATGGCAGGTAAATTGCTTTGCTTATAACTTTAAGTATTATAATTACCAGTTGTGAGTATTTTTAAGGACTCAGGGTTATATATTGATTAATATTACAGATATTTTTGAGAATCTGATATTTAGTTGACAGTAAAGAAAGAAATATAGTCACTAATGATAGGGGCTTTGGGATAGTTACTCCACAGTTAAGTACAATGCTTATTTATACTAAGATTACCTCAGAGTGGTAACAGGTAGGTCAGAACCTGCATGCATTAGAATTTAATGTTGCCCTAAGTCACTTTGGTGTAATTATTGTTACTGCAGCCCTACCTGGCCTAGAATTCATGGCAACAGGGCTGCTTCAGCCTCTTGATATTATTACTATTTTTATTAACTTTTCCATTAAGATTGCTACATGTGTTTCAAGGACAGTGAATTTTATTATGTGGGGTTCCTTAAAAAAAATCTTTACGTGGCTTTTTATAGACTCTTTCTTATTCTTCTTAATGAGTGAAGTTTAGTGTCACTGCTTCATTTTAATATCCATGGCCTTGAATTTTTTTTCTCATAGATGAAGAAAAAAAGATGGTTGAAGAAGTATTCAGTAATGCAATTGACTGCTTGTCTGATGAAGATAAAAAGCTCCCTCAGGTGAGTTCCCACCAGTAAGTACGGATGTTAGCAGGTAGCAGATATCAACTCAGAGTTACTCGTTTTATTGCACTGTGGCATCATGTCGGCCTGTGCTTCAAACAGCACCTTCATGTATGTTTCAAATCTCTGAAAAGGGGCCAAGTACGATTTGCTGCCTGAGGGAATTTTTCTTTAAGAGCATATATAACATAATCTACAAATTACTTACATTCCCATATAACAAAAATTTTAGTGTTGATTTTTAAATCATTAAATTTCTCAGTTTATAAGAATATTGAGTAAGAGCGTATACCTAGTGAAAATTATCTATTCCTTAAGAAATAAACAGCTATTTTGCTTTAATCTAGTTCATATTTTTCCTTTCACTGTTGGAATTGACTGGGCATCTAAAATATACTGATAGTTGGGTGCTTCTCCCAGGGATTTTGACTCAGTTGGTCAAGTTTAAATCCCAGTTGGCAGAATCTTTTAAAAACTCCCTGTATGATTTTACTGTGCATCCAAAGTATAACACTCCTGCTTTTGAGGTAAGTAGTGCATGAAAGTTAGATTGAGACAGTACCGAAAGTTTGGAGGTCGTACTGTGTTCTACAAATGAATGTGTTGGTTTGTACAGGATTTAGGTCACTCCAAGACTACATGAGCATGTTTCTTGGCATTTAAAATGGTATTTTAACTTTGAAAAATTTAAAATACTTCTCTTTCCGGGTGAATGGTGGGTATTGAGCAAACAGCTCCTTTTTGGCTTTATACATTTTATCCAACACTATTATAATGTGGTGTTTGGCAGCATTAATGAAGTTATTCTTTTGATTTTAAAGGAAATATATTTTATAGTTTAATGTTCTGAATGGTGGAGTTTGAACTGCCAGTATCTTTTGAGTTTATTAATTTATATTTTGAAGAGATAAGGGTTTGCTGCAGTCAGCAATGGTCCGGCCTCTGGAGGAGCTGGGACTGTGGGTGTAACAACCCTCCATGCAGTTCACAAACACAGGCTCTGCTGTCACAGCTGGGCTTTGTGTAGGCGAGGGTGTTGTGGTTAAACTGAGATACAGCAAAATTTTTACGTAAACATGGCTGTCATGTTAAGGCCACAATTGTACTTCAAGTTTAATATGTGGGAATATGGCTTTGGCTTTGCCTTTATTCTGGGAAGGCTTTAAAGAACAGTTTTCTTAAATATAAATGTTTTCTTTTTTAGTTACCCATTTTTCCAAGTTTAGCATTTTAAATTCATTTTTCCTAATTACATAAACATTATTCCAAAATTACAGGTTGAACATGTACTTCCTCTTTTGAAACGGGGGATTGGTATTCACCATGGTGGTTTACTTCCTATTTTGAAGGAAACTATAGAAATTCTCTTTTCTGAAGGATTGATAAAGGTATTGTTTTATTTTTGATATTTTATGTCTCAAAATTGTGTTGTATAATCAGTGTGAAAGTTGGAGTGAGCATTGTGTATAGGTGGATTTGTTGGCATCTGTCTCACTTTACAGTGCTGGAGGCGACCCCAGGGTCTTGCTGTGTTTGGCCAGCATGCCATCATGTAGTCCCTATCGGCAGATTAAATTAGGTTGTGTAGAATGCCTTAGGAAGGTTGCATGGAGTATTTGACCTTTACATATAGTCCGTGTTATAACTTAGGAGGATAAGTAGAAAAACTTTGGGTCTTATGTAAGTGATATCACCTGGCTATACTACACTTTTGTAGAATGTGCTATTTAATTATTAGACATGGAGTTGATTGTATAATTGGTCTTTTTCCTACATTCATGATTAAAAGGTTTAGTTTAGATAAGAATTGTTTATACTTAGAAAGGGGAGTGTTTTAGGATATTCTGATTAAACTCAGGGAATCTAGTTTGACTGTTTTTAAAAACTGACTGATGCCTATACCCAGAAATAGGATATTAGAAATGAAAACCAACTTCAGAGTATAATCACTTCTGTGTTTTATGCTAAGAATCCTCAGCTTTACAAAGAATGTTTAAAAGAAATACTTTAGTACTTTACTAAAATGTCAGTCAGTATTTATACACATATCCTAGTAAGTCCTCATTGATGTTCTTCTATATGTTGTAAATTTTGCTAAGCTTAACAATTATTGGATCATTTTTTCAAGAGCATGAGTGATAATTACAAGTTGTTGAATTCAAATAAAGTAGTTGTAAATAAAAGGTGGAAATTATTCCTGCCCCTTATTTCCAGAAATGTTCACCCGTATATAAAAAAGGTATTATATCATCCATTGTATGTTCTCTTGGCATACATATGGTTCATTTTCTAATGACTAGTATTCTTTTGAGTTGATGAAGTATTTTCTATTGATGAATATTTAATACTTTAGTGACATAAAACTTTGTATGCTTAAACTGTGTTTTTTGATAGAGTCTTAGAATTCAGTAGTCCCTGAGTCTGCACTGCCTTCAGACTTGATTGTGAAGTGATCTTCAGAACTGATTCATTATCAGAGGAAAAAGCCAGGAAAATTGGCTACTTTTAAAAAGATACTCTATTGCCTCATCTTTGTTCTTTAGTTCAGTTGTGTTCTCTCTGTTTGCTTGCACTGGAATGTAAGAAAGACTAATTTCCCTAAATTAATAAGTTGGACACATGTAAAGAAAAATACTCTTTAATACTTATGTCTATAAAATACTGTAATAGAGCCGGGCGGTGGTGGCGCACGCCTTTAATCCCAGCACTTGGGAGGCAGAAGCAGGCGGATCTTTGTGAGTTCGAGGCCAGCCTGGTCTACAAAGTGAGTCCAGGACAGCCAAGGATACACAGAGAAACCCTGTCTCGAAAAACAAAAACAAAAAAAAAAAAATACTGTAATAGATGCAGAATTTATTTTGTTACTTATTTTTATAGAGCCTCATTAAAGAACTAAGTTTAAATCTTAATGCTCAGCCTGGTGTGGTGGTTCACACCTTTAATCTCAGTACTTGGGAGGCAGAGGCAGGGGGATCTCTGTGACTTCCAAGGCCAGCCTGGATAATGGTAATGTCAGCTTTATTTATACTTAAAGATTATTTGGGTTTTTAACCTTAAAATCCATTAATTAATTATATAATTGTTTGTTTATTTAGGCCTTATTTGCCACAGAGACTTTTGCTATGGGAATTAACATGCCAGCTAGAACTGTTTTATTTACAAATGCCCGTAAATATGATGGGAAGGATTTTAGATGGGTAAGTAATTATTTATATTTTAAAATAATAACCAATCTTTATTTTATCTTACATGACTTTGGCTCATATCATTGAGAGTTTTAGTTCCAAATGTTTAAGAACTTCAAATTTAAGTGGAGTTTCCATAATGAAAATCTAAACTACTTCAAAACCTAAAATTTGAACACTGATATTATGTTTCCAAAAAGTCTTAGAATTTGAGACATATCAGATTTTAGATTTTCAGATAAACGATGCTCAAATGGGTCTGTGGAAATACCTTAAAATCTGAAGTAGAAGTTTCCCACAATAATTATCAAAGTTCTAAAAAGTAATGATGATAGACTTAAGGGCAAAGCTTTATTATTTTTCTATTAGCTAATTACCTTTATTTTTAAAACACATGCTAGAAGTAATTGCAAAATAAATCACAGTTCTTCCAAGAATTACCAGTAGTGTTAGGCCAATATACGTATCACAATAACAAACACATACACACCCACACACGTACATGGTAGCATCATCTCATACCTACAAACTTGAACCACAAACCAGATGATATCTCCTGTCATTTCCGAATACTGTCATCCATATCTACAAATTTATGAAATCTTTGAATGAATAATAGTAATTTTCCAGTGACGTGCTTTAAAACAGAGGTTCTCAGCTTGCTTGCCTTACTCACTTATTGATAACACTTACTCACCTAGACTGTGTACAAAACATTATTTTTTCTAGGGCCTTGTACATACCAGGCAAGCACTCATCCTAGCAGCCCTAGCACACAGGTGAAAAGAATTCTTAATGTATTGGGTGCTATGCAAAAAGGTACTGATTTTGTGTCGTGGATGCTGATCAAGTGTTAAATAGATAAAGCAGTCTATACCATTCAAGATCGTGATTATAGAACTTAAAGACTACTGATATACTACAATGCTATTCAATGCTATTATGCATATAGATTCTGCTCAGATTTTATTGGGCTGCCTTTTAAAGTTTCTGATCTATTGATAGTCTTTTTTGTTCTTTTTTCTGGTATCTTCCTTGTTCCTAGGCTACTATCAGTAGTGTGTCTTCTTATAACAGTGGTTCTTAACTCTTCCTCAGCCAAAAGTTTAGAAAAGAAAAACCAGCAAAAATCTGGACTTTATAGGAGAAAAGTACACAGGCACATGTAGAAACCACAGCAGGTTATTCAGGTGGTCAGTGTTGCCATGTTTAAGATGCTTCAGTACCTCCCTCTGTTGAATAGGTGAGAGTATAGGATGGCACTGTTCAGTACTTTGCTTGTCACTTTCTTTACCTTTGTAAAGTCACAAAGTGTGACCTTTCCCACTAGATTGGTCTTACTGACAAATGAGTCTACTGGCTCCAGAGATACCTACCAAGAACTGGGCTTTTCCCCCAGCCCCCCCGCATTGGCCAATTTCATGTTAATTTAAATTTGAAGATTAAGAAGCTATTGTAGCCGGGCGGTGGTGGCGCACGCCTTTAATCCCAGCACTTGGGAGGCAGAGGCAGGCGGATCTTTGTGAGTTCGAGGCCAGCCTGGACTACAAAGCGAGTCCAGGACAGCCAGAGATATTCAGAGAAACCCTGTCTCGAAAAACCAAAAAAAAAAAGAAGCTATTGTAGCCAAGTAAGAAGTTAATAGTCATTGAGTTTGCTTTGTAATTAGCATTCTTAAGGTTTGTTTGTTTGTTTTATTTAATAATATCTAGCTGAAAGGTGTTTTTTTTTTTTTGGTTTTTCGAAACAGGGTTTCTCTGTATATCTCTGGCTGTCCTGGACTCGCTTTGTAGACCAGGCTGGCCTCGAACTTACAGAGATCCGCCTGCCTCTGCCTCCCAAGTGCTGGGATTAAAGGCGTGCGCCACCACCGCCCGGCTTCTGAAAGGTGTTTTTTATGCCAGTGAATTTAGCTGGTATTTCCTGGTAGCTGACTTTCAGAAATTGACAGTTGTTGGTTTAATGCAGAGTTACATCATTTTAGAACTAAAATTTGAGTTTTATAAGATTCTCACATACTTTTTATTTTTATGCCTTTCCTAAAAGTTCATGTTTTAAGTGGTTTCTTGAAAAGTACAAACTGTAAATTTTACAATAAGAGAAAATATCAGGATAAATTTTTTTTAACCAGATTTTCTCCTAAACTTGAAAATGTCATGTTCAGATTTCCTCTGGTGAGTACATCCAGATGTCTGGCCGTGCTGGAAGGAGGGGAATGGATGAGAGAGGGATTGTCATTCTCATGGTGGATGAAAAGATGAGCCCGACTATTGGAAAACAACTACTTAAGGTGAGAGTCTGTCCTTTAGGGATACACTTCACTGACTACTTTAGGTCGGTTTTCTTGGCTTGCCTACCTTTCAAGATGAGTTGATAGTCTATAACTATCTGGACTTAGGAAGGCAGAAGAGGTTGATCATTTATATTGTTTTACAATGTAGGCAAAGAGCAGTTAGCAACTCATTCTGTGGGAATGGCTGGACAGTCTCCAGAAAGGGCAGAAGGATAGACTTTGCCTTCAGATGTAGGGCACTCTGCAGGCCTGCTCTGTTGGGCAAGGACTTGCTCTTAGCAAGAGAATGGAGGTAGGGTACAGGATGCCAGAACTCTTCTGGTTGTCAAGTGACTTTACCTTTGTAAAGGCAAATAGCTTGAAACATCAGTTCAGGAAATACCTTTGGTTTACCTACAAACATCCTTATCATAGGCCTAAGTTTTGTTTTGGTTTGGTTTGGTTTTGGTTTTTCGAGACATGGTTTCTCTGTATAACAGGCCTGGCTGTCCTGGACTTGCTTTGTAGACCAGGCTGGCCTCAAACTCACAGAGATCTGCCCACCTCTGCCTCCCAAGTGCTGGGATTAAAGGCTTGCGCCACCACCGCCCGGCAGGCCTAAGTTTTTTTAACATCATTGTGAAGTAGCCTTTCTCTGCACCTTAGTTTTTTATTTTCATTCGTTCATTCATTTTTAGCAACATTTATCTTATGTGATTGAGGGGAGTGTGCCACAGCTCACTTGTGGAGGTCAGAACAGCCTGCAGGAGTTAATTTCTACTACCTTGTGGATTCCAGGGATTGAAATTAGATCCTCAGGCTTGGTGGCAAACACTTTTACCTGCGGAGCCTTCTAGCCGTCACTCATTGCAATGACTCTGAGTTGTGAATAGTGTGGAATTCAGTCTGGTTTGGTTTTGTTTTATTTTAGGAAGGGTCTCATGAAGTCTAGGTCACCTTCAAATTTGCTATGTAGCTCTTAGACTGGCTTTGACTCATCCTGGTCCTCTTGTTTCCAACTCCATCGTCCTACATTACAGGTGTGTGTCACTATAGCTGGCCTTTAAAGAACTTCTTAAGTTAGCTTTGCTTGCTTTTTATCTGTTTCATGAAGAGAAAATGCAAAATTTGGTATAAAGTGTATGATTGATTTTAGTATCTATGTAGGGAATTTACTTGTCATATTTTATTACTAAACAAACTCATGAACCGTAATGGAATTATGTCTAGGAATATTTAGGTTGGTAACTATAGTAGGCCATACATGGTTTGATGAACCATTTAAAATAAGAATAACACTCATGAGCAAAAATACTCATCTAAAGTTCACTGAGGAAATGATCTGTAGTAGCTGATTTAATAGAATGAATAAAGCAGAAGTAACTCCTAAATTGAAATTTAAGTTGCTGTCCTTGTTATGTGACCTGGCAAGTTAGTTAAAAATAGGAAAAGCCAAAGGTTAATTTCATTTTAAGTGGTATTATTCATCCAAATTAGAAGAAAAAGAAGTGGTTAGTAGCCGGGCAGTGGTGGCGCACTCCTTTAATCCCAGCACTTGGGAGGCTAGAGGCAGGCGGATCTCTGTGAGTTCGAGGCCACCCTGGTCTACAAAGAGAGTCCACGACAGCCAAAGATATACAGAGAAACCCTGTCTCGAAAAACCAAAAAAAAAAAAAAAAGTGGTTAGTATTTATTAATATGATAGGGGAAATTATGGCAGCCCTGGTTCTGTGGACTAGAATGCCGTATTGAGAAGTCAGATGTGTTGGATTAAACACTTGTATATTTAAGTCCAGATTTCATAGAGAAGGTAATAAGAGGAAAAAAACCAAACAAACAGAAAATTAAAGGTAGGATCTATTTGTAGAATTTCAAAGTGGCTGAAGTTGTCTTAAATCATATTCTTTCCATGAGTCTGGGCTTTCTAACTTTACCTGTTTGGGACTTTTTTTTTTTTTTAAGGAAATAGATAAAATCAGTTTAGAAACATCAGAGCTGTCATCCAGTGTAGATAGCTCTTGCCTTTTTTTTTTTTTAATAGACTTTAGGAACACCTTCTAAAACTTGAGTAAAAGTTCTACTCTTTATCAGAAATTTGTTTGCATACATTTAAAATTCTGAAGACTCCGTATTTGGCCCCTAAGTATTCTAACAGCATTTATTCAGCTATGCCATTTAGGGCTGCGTGGCATAAATAGTAACACTTGTGTTTTAGTATGTGTATTCTAAGGATTTCGTCTTTTTAAAAACCTGGAACTTTTGTGAGAGTTTAAGAGAAGAATGCTCACTCCTCATGTTATGTGAAAATCCTGGCAACTTCCTGAGAAAAGATGGAGAAAAAGTCATGCCTTTAAAGTTAGGCATGGAATAGAAATAGAGAGAGCCAGAAACTAAGAAAGGAAAAAGTGCTGGGCGTTGTGGCGCTGCCTTTAATCTTAGCACTCAGGATGCAGAGGCAGGCAGATCGAGGCTAGCCTGGTCTACAGAGTGAGTCCAGGACAGCCAGGGCTATTACACAGAGAAACCCTGCCTCCAAAACCAAGGGGAAAAAAAAAAGAAAGATAAAAGCACTCCCAAGGATAGAAGTGGGTTAGTGAGCTGAGGAAAGAATTCAAAAACACAACCACTTTCACACTTGCAAAGTATTTTTATAAATTGAAGAGCCCCCCTGCAACAAGGTGTGAGGTTAGATATCAGGACAATGTTTTGGATGGAAACCTAATTGCTGCAAGCTAATAGTTTTCTGCAGTAAAAAATCTACAGCAAAATGTATTGTGTTTAATGGCAAAATATTTTTTAGTGTCTAGTCATAAGCCTGTCTCTTCGTTGGTAACAGCCACATTTTAGAGGTGAAAAGGAATTACCAAAGTATAGAGAAAGAAAGATGTATAATGTGGGATATCTCCCACATTATTAGGAGGGTCTCTATGAGTTCGAGGCTAGCCTGGTCTACAAAGTGAGTCCAGGACAGCCAGAGATACACAGAGAAAACCAAAAAAAAAAAAAAAAAAAAAAAAAACTTGGTCAGAAAGTGACATGTCATTTTCTGCCACAATGAATCCCACCCCTGGGAGACCAGAAAGGCAGTCTTGCCTTGTGCTTGGAAAGAGAGAGCGCTAAGTATTTTTGTAGTCTTTGAACCACTGTATCCCTACTGAGTTTTTGTATTTGTTTTTTTGAGACAGGGTTTCTCTGTGTAGCCTTGGCTGTCCTGGAACTCATTCTGTAGACCGGGCTGGCCTCGAACTCAGAGATTTCTGCCTCTGCATCCCTAGTGCTGGGATTGGAAGCGTGCGCCACCACTGCCCAACCTTCCCATTTTATCACTTTGCTTTGATACACCAAAGAAAAGAACTTTTTATATATATATATGTATATATTCCTGAATTTATTAATATAGGTAAATTAAGTTTTGTGTAACAAGGTGGCTTTTATTATTTTTGTTTTACTATACACTCTTAATTTATTTTTACTGTACTTAATATCTCTACCTCCCTTCCAACCCCAACACTATGCAGGAGAGAAAGGACATTAAAGTGAGAAGGGATATAAATCTCTTTGAGCTACTTCCTGCTGATTAAGGTTGTTGATTAGGGTTGTCGGGTTCTTTGGGAGCAATACCAATCTCAGTGGAAGTCCAGCAAACCAGCAGCAGTTTGGGGGAGGAGCATGTTTCTTCTTTGCAGCCCCCTTTCTCCTCTGGCTCTGGCTTTTTATCCCTCTCTCAAGTCTTAGTTAAACTTGCTCAGCTGGCTAAGCTACGCTAGCTCATGAGTCGACTTAATAGTTTACCTCTGTGGTCTTTACTGAAGCAGCTTCACAGCTGGGATTAAACAGAAACATTGTCATAACTGGTTTCTTTAATAAAGGAAACCCTTACCACAGTCTTGTGTAAATTTATTTTAGAAATGTGCAAACTTGTCTTTTTCTTTTAGGGCTCAGCTGACCCTCTGAATAGTGCTTTCCATCTGACCTATAATATGGTTTTGAACTTACTACGAGTAGAAGAGATCAACCCTGAGTACATGTTGGAGAAATCCTTCTACCAGTTTCAGCACTATAGAGCAATTCCAGGAGTAGTAGAGAGTAAGTATAAGATTTCCTTTGT
Source organism: Lophiomys imhausi (assembly GCA_907164525.1). Lineage (NCBI taxonomy): Eukaryota > Metazoa > Chordata > Mammalia > Rodentia > Muridae > Lophiomys > Lophiomys imhausi. Next base: position 1,839,135 of record CAJQZJ010032584.1, on the reverse strand, counting down.
TTAACTAGACTGAGGAACAAAGTGACTGCCTTATTGGTTGTTTTGATCACTGTTTTTTTTTTTTTTTTTAATAAAGCAAATTTTGTCCATTAAGTTAAAGAATGTAGGCGTCATTTCACACATCAAGTTTTAAATTGAGCTTTTTGTTACATGATTATTCAAGGACATGAATTTTGAATGAATATATATTTAAAAAATCATAAATTACACTGTAGTTGATCCGACTTGACGTGTGAAATGACTACATTTGTCTTGATGTAACACAAGAATGCTCTAACAGGCTAGGGAGATGGCTGCACACTTGTGGGAACTTGAATTCGGATCCTAGCATCCATGGTTTTTTTAAACTAAGTATGATGGCATTCAAGTAAGCTGCATGACTGTAACCCCTAGTGCTGATGGAATAAGAAGCAGATGGACCTCTGATGGCCACTGCCCAGCCCGTGTAACTACTGGTGAACTCCATTCACTAAGAACCCTGTGTTAGCAAACAAAGTGGAAAGCAGCAGAGGAAGACACGTCAGCCTGTGAGACATGTGCACCCCACACGTGGTGAGCACACGCACCACAAGAATGCTATGACCTGTGAGTCACTAAGAACATATGGTGCAGCCGGGCCTGGTGGCGCACGCCTTTAATCCCAGCACTGGGGGGGGGGGGCAGAGGCAGGTGGATCTCTGTGAGTTCGAGGCCAGCCTGGTCTACAAAGAGAGTCCAGTACTGCAAGGGCTGCACAGAGAAACCCTGTCTCAAAAAAGAAAAAATACAGTGTTTTAATTTGGATTTGAGTTGAGTACTTTCAAATATCTAACTTTTAATATACAGAGACAGATGTATGACCACAAAACTGCTTTATAGTTTTTGCATCTGGTTTTCTTCGTGTGCACTTTTATAAACCATTTAATGATTTCAGTTTGTCTAGTTTCCTTCTGTAGATTTGTTTTCATTGTGTAGGTGTGAGGTGGATGTGTGGATGCACATATGTGGAAGGTGGCACTTGCCTATGAATATATATGCATATGGAGGCCAGTACTTGGTAATGAGTGTCTTCCTCCGTGTTCTTCACCTTTCTTGTTTTTTGGTGTGTGCATATGTTTATACATATGTGCATACGTGG
>CAJQZJ010032584.1:1806539-1818562 GCA_907164525.1 Lophiomys imhausi | reverse complement strand
AGAAAACATCTTTGAATGCCATATTCTGCAGATCTCTTGAGGTTTTTAAAGATGCCCTATCTATCTCTTATATTTAGATAAGCAAATATTGCTTGTCTCTTAGCAACTTGATTTCTGAGTAGCTTAGAAAATAACTGTGATAGACTGTCATAGTAACTAACAAAATGACACGTTTGCATGACTATTAGTTTCCATTTCTTAATTATCCTAAATAGTTTATGACGGTTGGTAGCAAGAGGCCAAAACTTGACATTTCATTTTTAAACATTACTAGGAACAATACCTTTAAGAAGCATTACCCTTAATTTTGTATCAATATACTAAGATCAATACCAATGTGGCCAAATATAATCTTAATTTTGTATCAATATACAAAGATCAATACCGATGTAGCCCAATACAATCTTAATTTTACATCAATATACAAGGGTCAATACCATTGTGGCCAAATATAATCTTAATTTTGTATCAATATACAAAGATCAATACCGATGTAGCCCTATGCAATCTTAAATTTGCATTAATATACAATGATCAATACCAATTTAGCCAAATATAATATTAATTTTGTATCAGTATACAAAGGCATAAGGCCATATTCAATAATCTGTCCTTTTTTCTTGATCTTTCCTATACTATGTCTATGTCCCATTTTTCTCAAGTCTGTTCACTCCTACATAGGAGAGAAAGAAGGATACAGAAGAGAAAAAGAGAGAAGTCCCTGGGTCTAACCTCCAAAACCCATTTAACAAGACCATTTAACAGCTTGTAGTCTTTTCCCCTAAATAACAAAATTTTCTATTATTTATCAAATAACTAAAGGGGGGGAACACCCTCCCCACCTTCTGGGGATGGGACGTTGTTCTCTTAAAATGACTTCCTGCTGATTTGGGATGTAGTAAACTTGTTTGGGGCCCAAATAAGAATGGAAAAATGGTTAAAAATATTAATAGAATCATTTGATGTTCAGTCCTTTTGTGCTCAGCTATTTAGATATCCTAAGAAGTTCATAGACAGAAGCTAATCTGTCTATGATCTGTCTGATCTTCTGAGCTTCTGATCAGCAAATAAATCTTGGAAGTAAAATAAAATACAGTGTCCCAATGAATTTTTTAGAATAATTCAAAATAATACCATAACAATGAATAGAAATATACTTGATTTTTCAGTTAGCATAAATACTGCAGTTGTCTGGGTGAAAATAATAACCTTGTTCTTCAGGAAAAGAAGTCAGTGTATATTTCCTGTTTAAACTTTAAACTGGAGTGGATCTTTTATTGAGGTAAATTGCCAACTACCAGGCTTGACCTACTTGTAGAAACATCCTGATACAGCCTTGTTCCAGAGTCTGATCTTAACTTCAGCGGGAGCTTCACGGAGTCTGAGGGTTGCCTATACTCGTGGGACAGTCTGTCGTGTTCCTTGGTCCTGCCAGTCACGTGTTCAAAAGACAGGAAGAGCTGCAGATGAGCACTAAGGAGGCGCATTTCTGAGCTGAAGGACAACCAGGGCTTCACAGAGGAACCCTTGTCTTGGGGGGATTAGTATTTCTCTGTCTTTATATTTTGACATATAACTCAATTTCTTGATATATAAAAATTAGTCAAGTTTATGAATAAAATTTTATGACTTTGTCATGACATACCTTCCCCTTTAGATAGAACAAATCTCTCTGGCAAATTGCTGTTAATTTGAACCTTTTGTAGTTTTGGTTTCTATTCTTTGTTGGGGGGGAATTCAGTGAACTTTATTGATGATATTCAAGAAAGTGGGGCTCCCTAAGCCCTTCTCCTTCTGAGGGCCTGGGGTAGAAACTAAGGGGAGATGCTCAGTTGGGGGCTAAGTAGGGTCAACAGCTGTAAAGGCTCTATCTTCCTCTCTGTTCGTAGTGAGCTGGGTGGTCCAGGGCTTCTTACTCCTTGGAGGCCATGTAGGCCTTGAGGTCTACCACTGTTGCTGTAGGCCTGTTTGTTGCCGTATAAGGAAATGAGCTTTACAAAGTTGTCATTGAGAGCAATGCCAGCCCCATCGTCAGTGTTGAAGAGTGGACATCACTATTAAAGTTTCAGGGGACAACATGGTCCTCTTCATAGCAGAGAATGCCCTTTAGTGGGCGCTTCAATACTTGCTTCACCACCTTCCTGATGTCATACTTGGCAGCTTTCTCTTGGGGGTCTGTCAGACCCACAGTGGACACACTGCAGGCAGAAACACAGAAGCCATCCCAGTGAGCTTCCCACTCAGTTCTGGGATGGCCTTTCCCTAGCCTTGGCAGCAGCTGTGGAGACAGTGATGACATACTGGCAGCCTCGCAGCTTTCCAGAGGGGCATCCACGGTCTTGTGAGTGGCAGTGATGGCATGGATCATGGTCATGAGTCCTTGCACAGTGCCAGAGTTGTCATGAATGACCTTGGTCGGGGTCTAAGCATTGGTGGTACAGGAAGCATTGCTGACAAGTGAGTTGTCAGACTTGTGGTTTATACCCATCAGAAACATGGGGCATCAGCAGAAGGGCAGAGATGACGATGACCCTCTTAGCTCCACCCTTCAAGTGGGCCCTGGCCTACACTATGATAGTGCAGATACCAGCAGACTCCACTGCAAGTAGTAGGACTACAAATGAACACTAACACACTCAGCTAATCTGTACCACTGTGTTTATCATGCTTAGGGTGGAACCCAGGGCCCAGGACATGCTGGGTAGGTCGTGACTAGTCAAACTCCCCAATGCTGGCTTCTCGTAGCATGTGGAATAACCAGCCCATAGTGAGCTATCCCTTCTCTGAACTCATGATCTTATTGTGTAATCATGTAACAAAGTTTGCAAAAGGAGTCTGTTTGAAAATTTTATTTCTGCCAGGTGTGGTGGTGCATGCCTTTAATCCCAGCACATGGGAAGCAGAAGCAGGCGGATCTCTGAGTTCAAGACTAGCCTGGTCAACAAAGTGAGTCCCAGAAAGCCAGAGATAGACAGAGAAACTCTGTCTCGACAAACAACAAAAGAACAATAAGAAATAAAAATGTAATTTCCGACTCAGTAGTGCCCTGGCTAGAAATAACCCACACCCTCAAATCATGTAAAAATTGAATTTTCTGCATAAATGATATGAAATACAGTTACATAAGGTGGCAAGATGTATGACAACCTAAATATACAACAGTGGTTTTACCGTTAAGTCATGCCACACCCAGAACTAATGGCTTATACTATACAATGCTAGATATATTAGTGGCTTATAATATATCCCTTTGGCATTAAATTGTAGCATAGCAATTGAAAAGGAATTTTCAGGCTGTGGTAGGATATGTCTGTAATTTAGAATTCAGGAGGATGGCAAGTTTGAACCTAACCTATGCAGCAAAGTAAGAGCCTGTTTTATCCTTCCCCACTTCTCCCAAAAATAGACTATTCAAAACAAATGCCATGGGAAATTGCTCTCTAGTTTAAGTGGGAAAAAAATAGATGTAGAGTACTTTTTATGGTGGTAGACACAGAGAAAACAAACACAAAAGGAAACAATGGTTTAGTATGATCTTATTAATGAATTTTGTATGTTTTATTTCAGGAAGTTCAGAAGCGTTTTCCTGATGGTGTTCCTTTGTTAGATCCTATTGATGATATGGGCATTCAAGATCAAGGACTGAAGAAAGTCATTCAGAAAGTAGAGGCTTTTGAGCATCGAATGTATTCCCATCCACTTCACAATGATCCAAATTTGGAAACTGTGTATACACTTTGTGAAAAAAAAAGCACAGGTATGGCAGAAACAAATTTTTTAGATTTATTTATTTTTACTTTATGTGTGTAAGTTTTACCTGTTTGTGTACATGCATGTGTACCACATGCATGCCTGGTGCTGGAGAAGTGCAGAAGAGGATGTTGGATCCCCTGGAATTTGAGTCATGGTTAGGTGTGAGCCTCCATGTCGGTGTGAGAAACCAAACATAGGTCTTTAGTCCATAGCACCAAGCCAACTTCCTAGCTTCCAGAAACAGTTTTTATAGTGGGGTTCCATGTATTTTATTAGATACATTATTTTCTTGTCCTACTTTTGTCTTCTGAAATGGCACTATCTAGCTGTCTTTTACATAAACTACAAGCACTAGAGCCTGTCGGCCATTGCTAACAAGTCAGGATCCGCAGAGGGGTTGGGGTATAAGGCAGCAGAGTACAGCAGAGATTGAGGGTAGTTCACAAGTGTGATATTGTTAGTACCCACATGAAGGAAAGACAGTGGGATTAATAGGGTTATTTCACAGTGTCATTTCATCATTATGCTACAAAATAGTCTTACATACTGGGCTCTTGTTCTGACTTCAGCTTTATGTCTCTTATGGTTTTACCACAGTGTTCGGCTCTGTTTATATAGGCATCTCAATCAAAGAAATCCTAGAACATTCTTTTTTTCTGAGAGACCTGATAGTCATGCTAGTTCACACAAAGTGGTGTAGCATAGAAATTAATATTATGACAGTTCACCAACTCATAATGGTAGGTTCTTATTAAATGCTGAATTAAGCTCGGGCTTACTTAGGAGTTCTGTGACCCTAACCACTTATCACCTTGTGTGTCAGTTTTGTCAGTCATAAAATGCAGATTTGTTGTTGTTACCTTTTGGCATTGCTTTAAAATTTCAATAATTAAATTACTATTTTGTGCTGGGGATTGGACTCCAGACTACCCTTGTGCACACTAAGCAGGGTCTCTGCTACTGAGCTCCACCCTTCCCTCACTGAAGAGCACAGGGAGGGACAGAGCTCATTGACTTGGGCTCCCCAATGACCCGAATAAACAGTTGCTCATCCCTGTGTCATTTCTCCTTCATAGTACTTTAGTATTTAACAGCATGCGGAAGCTTCAGAGTTTCAGTTTCATCTTTTTAATCCCTAAACTTTTCTTTGGGTTTTTGTTTTCTGAATTTAAATCCTCCATTTGAGAATATGATTGCTTTCATACTATGTAATATTTACAGATCATCTGATTTAAAAATTCATTCACTTAAACGTAAAGGTATACTTTATTTTAGTTGTTTATTTCTGTGTATTAAATAATAGCTACTTTTGAACACGGGTATTTGTTTTCCACATGTTTAACATTTCAGCTAGTGGTTGAGAACTTTTCAGGTACATCCTTTCTCTCCTGGAATTGCATCTCAGCTCCTACAGCATTCACACACACTCAACTGTCACCAAGTTTTAATGACGAAGGGTATGGATATGGTGGTCTTCGTAAACTACTTCTTTGTGATTTCATTGTTTTTCCCACACTACACTTATTCAGTTTATTATTAACCTGTTTTTACTTTTATATGCCCTAGATTGCAATTGATATTAAGTCTGCAAAGCGAGAACTGAAGAAAGCAAGAACTGTCCTGCAAATGGATGAACTCAAATGCCGCAAGCGCGTTCTAAGACGGCTAGGCTTTGCTACGTCTTCTGATGTCATAGAGATGAAAGGGCGGGTAGCTTGTGAAATCAGCAGGTAAAATGTTCTGCAGAGACTTTAGATGGTATTCTACAATTCACATGGACAATACTTGTTTAGGAAACAGCTGTCTTAAATATGAAGGTTTTTATCATGCTTGAGTTTGAAATACAGTTTGGACCATGAGGTTGAGAAATTAGAAAAATCTCATGGATCCCAGTAATTAACATAGGCATTTCTAGTGAGCCTTCTGCTATATTTTCTATGAAGCATGTTTTTTTGTGTGTTGAATTTATTGTATCTTAGTTTATATATTGTCTTGTATGTTTTTTGTATACTTTGAAAAATTTTCTGCTTTGACACTTAACTCTAATGACCAAAATTCTTATATATAAGGAGGAATACATGAGAGTGATGAAGCTTTATTAAAGTTTGGAGATAAGCATAAGGTACCATAGTGCCATATTATAAGCTGTAGCTTGAATTTGGACATATAGTCAGCTCTGTTTTGCCCCCATAGATTCAGCTTACTTGTAGAATAGAAAATGAATGTTGAAGGAAAGTAAATGCGTATTACAGCATATGAAGAGTCCTTTCCTTGTAATTGTTCAAGTGGCATTTATATTGTCTTAGATCCTGAAACTACTACAGAGATGACTTTAGTACAGTATGAAGATTTACTGCTGATAAGGCTCTTGAACACTCTAGGCTGTTGGGTTCCTTGGGGGTACCCTAAGACTTAACACCTCACAGACACTAAAGACGGCTGTATTTTCTGAGTCGGCAATTCAGGAATAGTTTAGTCACATGGTTCTGGCTCGGGATTCCTGCCATCCCCATCCCCTCACCACTGCACCCCAGTGGGAATGATAGTCATTAAGGAAAACACTAGCATACTCCAGAAAGTGACTAGTATTCGAATAGATGGATCTCTCTCCCTCCCTGTTCTCCCCCTCTCTCCCTAGGCCTAGTCCTGGAAACTTCTAGCCTCCGTACAATCTTACCTAGGCCTAGTATGTTTTTAACCTATGAGACTTTACTGCTGAACAAGCTCACCCTTTCTAGCTCTTTCTGAACTCTTGCTGGCTGATTCAACTCAGCTGTTCTGGCTCAACCTCCTCTCCAAGCTGACTGATTCAATCTGACTTCCTCTCAGTCTCTGACTGAGTTGCTCTTCTTGGCCTCAAACTAACTCAAGCAATCTGTTCTAATCTTCTGGCTCCTTGTCATTCTCTGACTTGTTCTGTCTTCACCTGTGTGTAGCTTGTTCTCTCTCTGCAATACATTATCACTGTCCTGGTAAAACTGCTTCTGAATTCCATGAACTGAACTGCCAAAAACTCAACTCCACTGCATTTCCTCTCAAGTCATTGGCTCAACCAAACTGTCTGAACAGAACTCAGAGATCTGCATGCCTCTGTCTTTTCAATGCTGGGATTAAAGGCATGCACCATCATGCCTGGACCTAAGCTTTTCTTTACCTGAAGCTTGCTCTATACCAGGAAAGCCTTGAACTCAGATCTGCTTGTCTCTGTCTCCTGGGATTAAAGGTGTGTCTGTATTCCAGCCAGAGTAGCCATGTTGCTGAATTACAATTTCTCTACATATATTGTTTTAATCAAAGTTGTCGCATATACAGGGGCACCCTGCATGGATAGTGCAGTTGTAGGAGATGATGTAGAAAAGAACATAATCTTTCTTTTTCAATCCATCCTTCAAATCCACCAAATACTTTTTGTCATGATGAATGTTTCCTCCCTTAAAACCTACTGTGACTCTGTCCTCTGTCTGAAGTCACAGGCTGGGGGCCATGAACAGTAAGTATTCTTCCTGACAATGTACCTTGCTTTGTTCATGCAGTGGTGGCCATCATTCACAGTTGACATATAAGACAGTTTTAAACTGTTTTTTAGTGTTCTTAGCAGAGAATCACAGACTTGGGAAATGGGTTGGTTTGGGGCATTTCTGGCACAGGCCTATTGATGCTGTTTATCTGTGTAAGCACTAGCTTCTAAACTCAGCAATCTACAGAAGCAACTGGGTGGAGAAGGCAGCCCTTGGTCATCAAGTGGTCAGGGACTGCCCAGTGCCAGCCCAGTGTCACCATGGATGGCATAGTCTAAGTACTCTAAGCAGAGAAACTAAGAATCCAGAACTTCAGGGTTTCCCCTGTTCAGTGTCACCTTTACCCCGCATTCTGCAGTGTCCTATTCACTCTTTTCTGAGGCCTTCTAAACTTGCTGTGTGTCTCTCCAGTCTGCCTGTAGGCCTGGAAACATTTCATGTTCAACCATCTATCAGAACTTTCCATAGAACATTCCTTAGGTTTCTGATATGTGGTCTTAGGCTCTCTGTTCTTCTGCCTCATACACTAAGTAGCATATTTCCTTGAAGTGGTCTTGCCTGATTTCTATTGTCTGTTTTTGCTCAACTCAAATCCCACTTTACCTTTATAGACCCAAATTTAGTTTTTGACTTATTTTGAAGTTACAGTGATAAAGATTAACATTTTCCATCTTTATTCTTTCATGAATAAAACTCTTCTTAAAATGCAGACAATTTTATTTCCTTGTTATGAATAAATATTCTAATAATTACTGTATGGATCTAATAAATCCTTTGTAAATAGAGGGTAATTTATAGAACCTGATTATAGAAATTTAGACTACCATTTTCTAGTCTGTCTTAGCTTCCTTTGAACAGAGAATTGAGGAATTTTCATTTTCTACTTTCCATAACAGAAAAGTAGCTAAGAAAGTTACTTTGTAATTATTAAACCGTCGAGATGATAAAGCATATTCTACACAACAATAATGGTGAAATCAGTCATATTCAGACACAAGGCATGCTACCTTGAGCCTCTTCCCAGCATTTGGGAAGCTGAAACAGGAAGATCTTTATCAGCTTGAGATTAGCCTGGGCCAGTGAGTTTGAGAACCTGCTTTAAAAGACAAAACAGTAGGGGCTGGAGAGATGACTCAGTGATTAAGAGAAGAACCCAGGATCAAATCTCAGCACCCACATGGCACTTCCAAACTGTCCATAATGTTGGGGCATGGTGGCACACGCCTTTAATCCCAGCACTCAAGAGGCAGAGACAAGCAGATCTCTGTGAGCTGAAGGACAGCCTGGTCTACAGAGTGACTCCAGGACAGCCAGGGCTACACAGAGAAACCCTGTCTTGAAGGAAAAAAAAAAAAAAAAAAACAACACCAACCAACCAAACACACAAACAAAAATCAATTAAGTATATAATGTATTTCTAGGAACAAAGGAACTGTGATGACGGCTAGGGAAGAGAGGTGGTTATCACAGCAGTGTTGTGTAAGATTCTGAAAGAACTAATTTAAAAACAGAAGAAAAATGTAAGGGAACAAAAAAATGGAAATATAAGATTCTTACTCATTGAACTAATTGTTGAACAGAAAGAACTTATGTACTGTTTTGTGGTAAGAACCTGAAGTATCTTTTCTGATAAAATTACTTGTAACAATATATTTTCATGCTTTCTGATTTGTATACCACATTTTCCATAATACTTTATTACTATCAAATGTCAAAAAGATGATGAAAAAGCAGAAAAAGATTGCTGAGTAATTTGATCATAGCAAATGTCTTATCTTCTAATGTAAATCCAGATATGAAGATGTTTTGTAATTACAGAGCACCATCATGGCCTAATTAAAATACTGTGTCTTGATGATGATGCAAAAGAGGAGCCCAGAATACCGAGCTAAGCACTGCTGGAACCCAGACCCACCCACTGTCCATGCAGACAGAGCTGCTGGGGATGAGTGGGATCCCTGATGAGCCACTCCCCACTCAGAAGCATTTAAATCAGAGCTAGAGTTCTTCCAGGTTCCAGAGTGACGACGGCTGGTGAGCAGTGTGTGCTCCGAGCAGGTCCTCACCTGCCTTGTCTCACCCACTCTCACGTGAAAGTCAGTGCAGTAAAGTGCAAAATGGGTCTCATTGTAATTTCTACTGATAGGTTTGTTTTGTTTTCTTACTATACACAGAATTCTCGTCACATTCTAAGTGACTAGAAGTTAAAACCAAAAGAATTGTATGGGCCAACAAAGTAAGAGTTCAGAAATGTTTACTTGAGTTACTGTGTGTGGGTACTATAAAGTGTCCATTTAACATCTGCTGTTTGCATATTGACAGATGGAAAGGCCACTGTTTCCTTTACAAGTCTTGGTTATACCTGTCGATTTTTCTTCATGATTAATAGTACACTTTGTTCATAACTACCTGTTAAAGATATGTCTTTATATTCTGACTTGTGAAATTTATTCTCTTTTTAGTGCTGATGAGCTCCTTCTAACAGAGATGATGTTTAACGGACTTTTCAATGACCTTTCGGCAGAACAGGCAACTGCACTATTAAGTTGTTTTGTATTTCAAGAGAATGTGAGTTAATATAGTATGCGTTATTCACACATACAGTTTTGATTAACTAGTAGAATGGATATTCATTAATAATAAGACTTGGTTCATGTTTACATGCCACAAGGTAAAGCCAAACAGTATAATTATAGTAAAGTTCTTTGATATGCTACATGACATGTGCTTAGCTCACTAATTTCTATTTTAAAATGTTTCTAAAACTACTCTCATTTTTCTATAGCATTAAAAGTATTTTGAATATTACATAAGCCTTTCAGATATGAAGATCAAATATCCACACACCCAGTGTTTACATAGATCTAGACCCTGGAGGTGCAGTAGAAACTTTTGCTCTCATGGCTTATATGTGGGTGAATGAAGTAGTGGAAGAACTGGGTAGAATTACCGATGCTTCGGGTGCTTGCTTTAATGAGTAGGAATACAAAAAGCCTTCCCACTGTGAACTTTGAATTGATACCCACATGAAAGTGAAGAGACAAATGCACACATTCAGAGATCCCCACTTGTCTCCTCTTTTGATCAGGACCAGTGCCTTCCCCCTGTGGTGGCCAGAAGAAAGAAAGTAACTTGTTCATGAATGGAAACTCTTATCAATACCATTCCTTACCACTCACTCTATAGTTTTCCCTGTTTACCAGTCATGTTGGTAAGCTTTTGTTTTCACAGGGAATATGGAACCTGGTTCATGATTTCTTGTATAATGTGTTTACTCACACATCCACCAAATCGATACTAAGTCCTGTGTACTAATGCAGATGCTAATTGCGACTGATCTATAGTTGCCTTTTAAAATATTAACCTTCCTGCCAGACCCAGTAGTTCAAGTGCCTGAATTCCTACCATTTGTAGGAAATGGGAGTTGAACAAGAATCTCAGGAAACTTGCAGGATAACTAGCCTAGCTAGCACCTTGACAGAGACCCTGTTGCTAAAAAGGCAGGAAGCGAGGAGTTCCCTGGCACTTGAAGGACAAGTCTAGCCTCTGCACCCATGCCCACCACACACACACAGCCCTGTACATGCTGTTCTTACAGTGATGTGATTTCTTTTTTAAACTAAATTAGGAATTAACAATTTTTACTACTGAGAAAAGCAATATTAAATATATTGAAAGTCATCTGGGCATAGTGGCATATGTTTTTAATCCCAGCACTCAAGAGGCAGGTGGATCTCTGAGTTCAAGGCCAGGCTGAGCTATGTAACAGAACAACAACTACAAATTCAGAATTAAGTCCAATTAAACTAGGAACTATCATATATTTGACTAAACAACTACAAATATAAGATTAGGGACATTATTTTAAATATTCATCCTATATTTTCACTTTCTACAGACTTTCCTAAAAGCCAAACTCTTTCATAATTAAACTGTGATTAAACTATTGATGGTAGTTACACTACTATTTATAGTATTTGCCTTCTTCCTTGGTTCCATTATATTCACAGGAATTGCTGGATAGCACTCTTTGCAAAGTTAGCAGTGTAGTATTTTCCTGTAAAATGTGGTAGTTAATGATGAGAAGAGTAGTGATTTTGTGTGTGAAAACCGAAAGTCAATTAGCAATTCCAAATGCTAATTATTGAAAACTTATAATTTGGTGTGAATGAATATGAAAAGCTTTGCTTCACTTCAGCAAGCAAATAGTACTTTTAGCTTGAATATTCATGTTTCATTTTCTCTTTCTTTATCATAGTCTAGTGAGATGCCCAAATTAACAGAGCAGTTAGCGGGACCACTCCGACAAATGCAGGTAAGCTAGTCATCATGAAAAATTCCCACACTCACAGGCTAGTCATGGCTTTGGATCATTACACAGAGTAAATACAGTTACTATCAATTGTATCATTTGATTATGTTTTACTAGCCTTTTTGATACTCAATTTAGTAATTAAACATCTACCTTCATTATTGTAACAAATTATATAGGCTTTGTGAGTGTAGATTTAAAACTAGGTAATGCAAATAAGGTATACTGACTCTCTATTACTTCTTTTCTTCCTCAGTATTACCCATGGTAATATGACTTTTTGTTTGTTTTAGATTTTATTTATTTTTAACTTATGTGTACAGGTGTTTTGCCTGTGTATGTCTATACCACATATGTTCAGTGCCCATGGAGGCCAGAAGAGAGTGTCATACCTGGTCTCCTGGACCAGAAGAGAGTGTCATAGATGGTCTCCTGGACCA
>CAJQZJ010032584.1:1776764-1803403 GCA_907164525.1 Lophiomys imhausi | reverse complement strand
AAAAAAGGCAGAAATACTCTGAGGAGATTGTTTTCTGTCCTTATGACAATGGTTCTGATTTGTTCCTCCAAGTAAGGCTATATATATGAAAATGCTCTTATATAAAAATATGTAGTTCCAAGTATATAAGGGGTAAATTGTTGTGCATACCCATATCTTAGAAATTTTTATTGTAGAAAGAAATGCTGATTCATTTTACCATACATGAGTACAGGATGAGTCTTAATTAAACATAATGCTAGAAGAGGGAAACGATGTCATCCGTGAAAAATGCTACATGAGGCAGGTCTACAGAGACAGAAAGCTAAGGAATGGTTCCATCACTTGTGGGGTCAGAGTTGGGTGTGATGACTTAGTAAGAACAGAATTTTGGGGGACATGATTAGACTGTTCAAAATTAGATAGTGGTGACAGCTGCATAGCAGTGAATAGACCAAAGCCTCCTGGCTTGTGTAGTGTTCGAGGGTGGACCTATCAGTCGGTTCTTACCTAGTGCAGGTTCTTCCTGAGCATTGAAAAGAAGACAGTGCTTGCAAGTTGTACAGGCAGAGATGCTTAGACTAGTGGACTTCATGCTGGCATATTTATGCTTATTCAAAAAAGAAAAAGCAGTGACTATCAAGAATTTAATTTCTGGGAGGACCAGAAGAAAAGATATCACCACTAATTAATACCAACTTGAGATAGTGTGGGAATGAGGTCCATGTTTGAGGATTTTTGCCTTAGACCTTGTCTAGCTGGTTCTAACTGATGAGGCGGAATGCTGAGAGTGCAGCAAATCCTGAACTACATAGAACTGCAGTAGGTTAGAAAAATGTTAAATAACTTACTGCTAAACAATAGTCTCCACTAACTCCATGAGAAGTAGTCTGTCTGCTGCAGGAGCTGTCGTTGGTGTCTGTGTGTGCTCACACAGTGATCTGTCTTGGAAGCTCTGGGCAGGAACCCAGAGCCACTGGTTTGGCAGCCTGTACTCAATGCTTCGTTCTCCTCAATGTTCTCTTGAAGCTCTGTCACAACTAAATTTTCCACAGATGATTTACAGTGTGAGTGACCTGACTGTGTTTTCTTGCTTTAGTTCTTATGTGTCGTCTGAGATTACTTAGAATGATGTGGCTCCTGGTAACTATGGCAGATTCTGATTTAAATTCACTACCTGTATTTGTAGAAGTAGTAAAAACATTAGATTGTGTTTATTGGTACTCATTTGAAGTCATTTAAAACTAATGTGAGAATATCTCACATTTGATGCCATTTAGTGGAAGGCTGACAGGTTAATTTCAATTCTACATTGCCTGTGAACCAGTTCTGTTCCTTTCCAGAGGGCTGTGCATTGTCTTCTAAGCCACTACCTAATTATTTTTTTAATAGTTTACATAAACATTTAATGTCATGGTTGCATATTTATTATCTCTTAGCCCCCACCCCCTCAGTTTGTGTAGAAGCTTGGGTAGAACTTCTCCTTTCCTTCTGAGGTAGAGGTGCATTCTTTACATCTGAGGAGAGCAGCAAGGAGAGGCAGTGTGGATGAGTTCCCATTACACCCTACTCCACGTAGACAGACCTACCCCATCAGGTGGGGCCTGTCGTCTGTTTACACCCAACAGCTGAAGATCCTGTAGGATAATGAAGGAGATTGGAAGGAAAGGTAAACTTTCTTGATAGACTGTGTAGAAGCCGGAGCCTTGCAGAGTCTAGGAAGGCACTTTGCTACCGAGCTACATTTCCAGCCCTCTTGTTTTTCATTTTAAGCAGGGTCTTGCTGTGCAGTCCCGGCTGGCCTCACCCTACCAAGTACATGGGAGACATGTAGTGCTGTGTACTGTTAGTATATTAACATTTTGGACCTACTGAGCTGAGGTACCTATAGTCCCTGCGCTATACCTCAGTGATCATCTCTTTATTGACCGTAGTGTCTAGCTAGAATGGCATCCTTTTGTTTTTTAGTTTCTGTAGCTATGTCTCAGTTTTAAAAACTGAGAACAGCTTTCATGTATTTGGATTAGTGTTAGTCATCTCTCAAAGTGGAGTCTACTACAGCCCTGTACTTGGAACTGAGGTAGAACTATCTCTGGTTTAGTTTTGCCCATGTCTGTGCATGAATATTTTTGGCCTCCCTGTCTCACCATAGGCAAGTGTCTTCGATGCCATTGAGACTTGCTTTAGCTTTCTCTCATAGAGCACTGACTGAGCATTCACGTTCATTGATCTCATTGATCCTTGTCTGTTCATTTCATGGCTTCCTCAGCCAAGTTTGGGGTGGGGGGCAACAATAACAGTACCAACTTTTACAAGGCTTCTACCCTATAAAGATCTAAGATTTTTCCATGACTGAGCCCCAAGGTTGAAAGGGAACCCATTGCTGTAAAAGAAAGCCAGTAGGCATTCCTCCCTTTCAAACTTGAGGGGCTGTGTCAGAATTCCTCCTCCCCTTTAAGGCACAGCGTCTTACCATGTAACTCTGGCGGCTTATAACTCACCACAGCATCCAGGCTGGCCTCGAACTCAGATCCATCTGCCTCTGCCTACCGAATGCTGGGATTAAAGGCACACAACTCTTGATACCTGATCCTAGATCTTTTGGTACTGGCCTGAACGTGAAAAGGCACTAACCACCTCTTACCAGTAGCAGTACTGGGAATGGTCAGTGTTTCCTACTAGGAAAGTGTCTTCTGTGACCATATTCTGTTACAAATACTAGTAATAGAAATAGCAAACCTGTTTGTTTTTCAGATTTTCCCAAGTCTTGAAATAGTGTATTAGGATCATATGAGTTGCCTCACTAACAGGAAGTAAAGTATAGGTGGATATCACCTCACCACATCCTCATTCTCTGGAGGCCTGTTGTGGAGTGAGCATTCTCCCAACTTTCCATCTGAGTCCTGCAGGTGGCTCCCTTTTCTCGCATTAGAGACAGATCAGGAAGCAAGTGGGGTGTGCCTTCCCTCTGCCTCAGTAGCCATCGTCACCATCAGTCTGCTAACTTGTTTTCTCTACCCTTTGGCAAAAATGCTCTGCTGTAGAAAAGCAATACACTATAAAGAGCTATATTCTTTGTTATTTTAAATATGTGTATATTGCCAGGGGTCGGGTGGTTATATGTACATACACATACCGGAACCCAAGGAATTCAGAAGAGTGTGTCAGATTCCTTGGACTTACAGGCAGTTATGAGCTGCCATGTAATCAAACTTGGGTCCTCTTAACCACAGAGCTATCTTTTCAACCCAAGAACTCTATGTTCTGTAATCTCAGAATTATGTCAAAGCTTCCTAGGAATTGCAGTAAATTATCAATACTATATGCTATTACTTCACTTAGTCTTTTCCACAGCCTGTATCATTTGGTGACTGTTTCTTAGACTTTAGATGGCATGACTAAAGTCTGCTCCCACATACATCCACCTCAGGGACCCTCCTGGGTAGAAATTCTCTCTGGGCTTTACCACTTCCTTGAGAGGCAATTCCCAACCTTCATTGCTCTCCGTGTGCATCTTTCTCAACTCCAGCCCAGCTTCTCATCAATGACTAGCCATCCAGAAACTCACCTGCGTGTGCCTTTATGTTCTCTCCTCAGCTCACCTTCTCTGACTCCTAAGGTCACCTTGAACTTTTGTCATCCTCCTAAATCATATCCTTTCTGCTTCTTTTCTAGCATGTAAACCTGCTTAGAGTGTTTAGTTTTTTTAGATTTGCTTTGTCTAAGTGTACCGTGTGTGTGGTACCTGAGCAGAAGAGAGCAACATAGACACTCAACCTAGTTTTTAATATTTGTATTTATAGAATGTGGAATTTGCCTATTCTGGCATTTTACGGCTTAAATGTGAAATAAAGTCTATAGGCCCATATATTTGGTCCCCAGCTGCTGTTGCTCTTTTGTGGGGTTGTAGGCCTCTGGGAGCTGGAGGAAGTAGGAGCAGAGGGGATTAGGAATCAGACTTGACCTCCTCCCGGTTGGTCCTGTCTCCCACCACCCAGATCCATTTAGATGAGAGAATGCTTGTGGGAATGGAGGAGGCCCTGAGTGAATATGTGCTGTTGGCATGGGCACAGCCATGTCAAGAATCCCAGCACCTCAGACTCACAGAAATGGCAAAGCCTGTTTCCCCAGGTGAGGCTCAGAGGGATGGCAAAGCCTTCCTCTGGTTCAGTGCTATGTTTACAAATGGTTGGCTAGTATGTGAGAAAAAACTAGCAATCACAACTTCCTCCTCCCAGAAGGTTACAACCTGAGGTGGCCTCCTAACCACTGCCCTCCTCCTCGTGCTGTCCATAATAGACACACCGAGTTTCCGGATTACATAGCAGGTGTGCTCCATGAGAGCGAGCACAGTCCACTCCAGATTTTCTCTGTGTGTTTGTTGTCTCTTCAGGGTCTGTCTTCTTCATTCCCATGTTGCCTCAGTTAGGTTCCCAGGACCAAAGTCAGGACATGGCACACAATCCTTCTGCCACACCCACGGTGACTTCCCCATGATGGACTGCTAAGCCATATGCGGAAATAAATCTTTCTTCCCTTAGATTAACCAGATATTTTTCCACAGCAGTGGGAACATAACTAATCCATAGAGTTCACTTTTTTTTTTTTGCTCTTGACTCATTTAGTGAGCTTTCTCATCACAAGCCAAATAACTTCACAAAAATTGTGTAGTAGAAGTAGCCTGTAATTGTCTTCTTTCAAGTGAGACAAATCCAGAAGAGGAAGAAACCCTCATTTTAAATGATACTTAGTGGGACTTACAAATGCAGCTCAGTAGTAGGGTTCTTGGGAAAGGCCCTGGGGTTTAGACTCACTACTGTTTGGGGACAGAGTTTCACTATGTAGACCAGGCTGGCCTCAATTCATAGAGCTCCTGGCATGCTAGGACTAAAGCTGTGTGCTGCCGCCCTGACTTCCCTGTCTTTATTCTGCTTTGGGTTGAATCTCAGTCTTTCATCCCACTGGGACACACTGGAACGTAATGTTGGGGGTGTTAGGTAAGAAGGGTCCCTCATCAAGTTTTCATAGTAATGAACCATCCCAATGTTACAAGGAGTCAGAGTGTGGCCACCTTTCCTAAAGCTTGCACTTAAGATAGTCAAGTCCCCAGAATTTTAATTCAGTCTGGTCACACCTGGAGAAAGGAGCCCAGGTCCCTCCTTACAAGAGTCTAACAAGTAGCACCGTCTACAGCTTGAACCTTGGTGGACACTTATCTCGGAGTTGCAACCCAATGGGAAAGGCATTTTTCCTCTCTGTGTTGCAACCCATTGGGAAAGGCATTTTTCCTCTCTCTGCTACTTCTACAAACACAATTTTTAAAAAACAAAAAAACCATTGAGGAAACAAGCTTACCCTGTTCTCTCCACAGACAGTGTGTGGTATCCAGAACCCTGAATAGGACACACCCAGGGTCCCGATAAGCTGCACGTTGTTAGGCTTTGGTGCACTGTCTCCGCGGACTTGCTGCCTGACAGAGAGGTCCTGATTCTTACAGTCCCAGTGAGCTGTCATGCTTGCCCACCTCCCTCATGTTCTCTTCTCTGCAGCCAGGCCATTTGGTTTACCCACCTCAAAAAAAACATCAAGTGCATCCTTAGATTATGTCTTTTGCTGCCATTGATCAAAGGTGAAGATTAATTAAGACAGCGTAACAGTCACTCATATTAATGCTTTTCATCTTAACAAATGTTTTACTATTCCTGGTTTCATTCACAAGTAACTTCTAATTCTTTTTCTGTCCAGGCAGTATAATTCGCTGTATGAGACGCCTGGAAGAACTGCTTCGACAGATGTGTCAAGCAGCAAAAGCCATTGGAAACACAGAGCTAGAGAACAAATTTGCTGAAGGTCAGTATCTAGCTTATAGGCCTTTTATGGTAATGTAGGCAACTCTTGAGACTTGGGCCTTTGACACAACTTAGGAGGACACTGAGGTGTCTTTGGACTATCATGGAGGGTTATCTAGTAGCATATACATAAAGTTAGAGAGTTTATGCGGGACATTTTGGGGATTTTGTTTTATACACACAGATTCCCATTTACACATTTTTTTTGAATACTCAGTATGTGTGCAGCATTGTTTTAAGAATTGTAAGAGTGAACATAAAAGTGTGGTTAGTGGAGCTTATCTTCAAGACTGTAAGAATAAAACACAAAAAGACCACAGTCTAAAGACAGAGATTCCATTTAAGGCCTTTTCTGTGTGCTCAGAATATTTGAGCAGCAGCAGGATGCTAGTGTGGTTGTAGCAGAGTGAGTACAAGTAGGGATTCTAGGGAAATAAAATGGCCAGGTGTGTAGGGTAGCAAGGAGGATGCAGGGAGACCAGGTAAGGAAGGGTGGTCAAACCGTAAACTGGGATGGGGAGTTGGGAAGCTTGCTACATATAACAACTTTGTCATTTCTACCTGCATCTTGAGCAAGACAAGACAGACTATAACATCAGTCCGTGCTAGTGATTTCTTACTTAGCCATTCTGTCATCTTACGCTCACACTGCATGATTAGACTGTTGGTGGAGGCAGTGATGTAAACAGTTTAAACTTAAACTGTATACGTGTCCTGCTTTTACTATAATGTAAAGATAACTGTGATCTGTATCATCCACTTCTGACAGTTCAGGTTCTTCTCTGGATCCGTCTCTAACAGTGTCAGCCTCTCACCCACACACACAGTCACAAGAGCAAGGACTGCTCCCTAAGCTTCTGAGATGGCTCTGAACTCCTTTAAGCTAACAAACTTTATATTCTAGGTTGTTCTCTTCCCAGTTTAGTCAGCCTGAGCTGTAAAACCGTAGTACGACGAAGTTGTCATACTTTAAGGAGTTGAAAGTTTAAACATTGCTTTCTTTTCTCTTAGGAATCACCAAAATCAAGAGGGATATTGTATTTGCTGCCAGCCTGTACTTATAGAATTCAACGTTATTCACCAGCTGTCTGGCTGCAGTTGACTACAAATGTTTACAAGTGTTCAAGTGATTCTCCCAACTCAAGAGAGCTGTTCTCAAGCATTTTATTATATTTAAATCAAATATTCTGAGAAGCATGTAACATACACATTTGTACATAGCATCTTTCAATAAAAAAATGTACAGGTGGGGCAGTGTTTTAGTGGAAGGCTTGAAATTTTTTTAACTGAGCCATTAGGTACTCATTGTGTTAAATGTAACTATATACACAAATAAAAGTAGGCATCCAAGAGGTATAGCAGCAGTCCTGTAATGAATACACACCAGGGAGTAATATGCACTCTCCTGCCTTCTGCTTCCAACCATTTCCTTCAAAGCTGGCCAGTTCCCCTGCACCCTTCAAGGTTGGTGACTGCTTGAGAGGCTACAGGCTGTGTGGTGGTTTCATGTAGAGTCGTGACTGAGTCATCTTTTCTTTCTTTGTAAGAATGTCTGGTCTTGAAGAAATCTGACACATATACAACCTATACAGAACAGGGCAGAATATTTAATGATACAATTTACATAAGTTTAAAAATCAGCCGGGCATGGTGGCACATGCCTTTAAACAGCTTCATTCAACCAGCACTTAAAAATAACTAAGTGAAGCCGGGCGGTGGTGGCGCACGCCTTTAATCCCAGCACTTGGGAGGCAGAGGCAGGCGGATCTTTGTGAGTTCGAGGCCAGCCTGGTCTACAAAGCGCGTCCAGGACAGCCAGAGATATTCAGAGAAACCCTGTCTCGAAAAACCAAAAAAAAAAAAAAAAAAAAAAAACTAAGTGAATTAGTTTTCAATTCATGCAAAAAGCGTTTACTACTACCATGAGCTTTTGCAATAAAAACACTAAGAATTTTACATTTACAATTACCCAGTTTTTAGCTGTCTGACCTATCCTTTTTTTTAACGTTGGGATTATACTTAGATTTACTGAGCCACATTTTCTAGCTTGTCAGGTTTCTCACTGGGGATCTGTCTGAATGTTTACAATGCCAGCAGCGTCCCGGCTGCTGTCCATATACTTACAACTAGTATTGCAACGATAGCTCCCTGAAGAAGTCCAGCCAACACGTCACTCCAGTGGTGTTTGTAATCAGATATTCGAGAAAGGCCCACGTATATGGATAAAGCAATAAGCCCGAACTGCAGAGATGGGCGTAAGAGTCTCGCCCAGTCTCCCTTCATCCTGGCTTGAAGATAAAGCTAATAGAAAAAGGGATAGGGGAGAAAATAGTTCTTTTAACCAAGCAGCTGAAAACTTAGACATCACCACACAGCACTGTCAGGTTACCACTTTAAAGCAGCGCCCCCCCCATGTGAATGCCCCAGTAACTTGCATTTTGAAGACTTTAGCTATTCCATGCCCTTCAAGGTGTAAAGCAAGATTTGTGTTTGTGATTCTAGACAGGATTTCAAAGTAGTTCTTCCTGATAGTCTATAATGTCATTTCTTCCTACTCCATTTGGAATACACTACTAGAATTGAGACAAGGGTTTACTCTTGCCACAGGCCAGACTTCTCTAATTCATTCTCAGCACATCTAAAGACTATTTGCTTAGCTCACCAGTTCACCAAGAAGCCTGCTATCCTCAAACAGCTGCAACTGAGACTAAATAAATGATATATGTAAATAAATGCAATAATCTTCCCAATAAGTAATGTGAGTTATAGTGTAATCAGCATCCAGCAGGGAGCCCTGCTCTCCCCCTGACCCTCTTGCCCTTTCCTATAATTGAGTATACCCTTTTCCCCATATTTCTGGCACATAAACATTTTGTGTAGACCTGAACATTTTGATGTAGAAGGAAATCTTCAGTGGATCTACTCATTTTTAAAAACTACAAAACAAAAACCATGCTGCTGTGAGTCATTTAGTAATAGGCAATAGTGTATCCCTGTAATCCTTACACTGAGGAGCATGGAAAGTTCCAGGCCACCTAGGATGCAAGACCACCACCCCCTTCGTAAAAATTTTAAAAGGTCATTTTCAACATTAAAAAAAAAAAATCTGTAGGCTAATGGGAGATAGCTGAACTAGCTCAGTAGTTCATACCAACTTAATAAAAACTAGTCTCATTGGAGAGGAGGGAACTTCAATTGAGGCAGTGTGCCTCCATACGATGGGGCTGTAAGCAAGCCCATAGGGCATCTCCTTAGTAATAGATGAGGGAGGACACAACCCATTGAGGGCAGGACCATCCCTGGACTGGTGGTCCTGGGTTCTGTAAGAAAGCAGGCTGAACAAACCAGTAAGCAGTGCCTTCCATGGCCTCTGCATTAGCTCCTGCCTCCAGGGTCCTCAAACTTCTTACGTGGCACAGCAAGTGCACAGTGTAAGCGTAGTTATAAAACCATACCAGTTGTTTATTAGGTTTTAGCTCTCTATAGAGCCCACATGCCCTCATCTCAAACAGTATTTTAAAGAGAAAGTTTCTAGCCGAGACCTGAAGCCAAGTTCTGGATACTATGAACTGTTAGCAACAGGTTTTCCTTTTCAGACAATAAAAGCAATTACAAATACTAGTAAATAAAGGTCCTAGGGAGAATTTTACCCATCTCTGCTAGGAGGGTGAGCATACTTTAAGCACACATCCTCTAAATGGAGTTAGCAAGATTCATTTTTATGCATTTTTGTCATAAAATTTTTATGTCATTTTATCTGATATGAGGGAGACTCAAAAGATGGGACTGGAAAGGACATTCCTTGTCTAACCCTGCAAAATCCCTGTAGCAATATTTTCCTTCCAAAAAAGGAAGCCTGCAGGCATGTTACTAGTTCTGTAGAATTTTATTTCCCAGCTCCTGAGGGAAAGAACATTCACTTGGGTGGTTGGTAGTCAAGTGCTCCTCTTAAGTAGCCAGTTTTCTTTTTCTCATTCTTCTGCCTACACAGGTTTTTCCCCTATTGGTGAAATATTTTCTGGACCCAGAAATCACTTCACTGGGCTGGGAGAGAGGCGGCTGCCTCTTGGTTTTAGTTCTACATCGGTAACTTTTTTTTTTTTTTTTTGGTTTTTCGAGACAGGGTTTCTCTGTTTAACAGCTCTGGCTGTCCTGGACTCACTTTGTAGACCAGGCTGGCCTCGAACTCGCAAAGATCCGCCTGCCTCTGCCTCCCAAGTGCTGGGATTAAAGGCGTGCGCCACCACCGCCCGGCTGGTAACTTTAATAGTAACAGTAATGATTATAAAAGGAATACCAGACTCTGGCTCTGTCTTCTCTTCTCATGGGAAAACTAGAACTCAAATGAGATGTGCATTTCCAGGAGATGGTTCAGAATGAATAAAACAAATCCAACCAACCAAACAAACAAACAAACACCACTTCACACTGGGCCTTCCTCCTCCCTGAATTTTCATCTACTTATAAACCATGGATGGCTGTGATTGATAAGATGCCAGCCAAGCTCAAAGCATCATAAGGAAACTGCCATGAGGCATTTATTTGTCTTTCCCATCTAGCTCAATGGTTCTCAACCTTCCTAATGGCTGTTAATACAGTTCCCAATGTAGTGACCCTCAACCATAGAGATCCCAGCAAGTGTAGTAGGGCCAGTGAGTAAACCCAGCCAAGTTTTAGAAACCAGGTGGTAAGGAAGGAGTTGGCCTTAGCAGTCAACTTGGACCCTCTAGAAATGCCAGTGGCCCTTGGGAGATGCTTCAGGTCTGTGCCTACCAAGCCACTCTTGTGGTAGGGTTCCAGAAAATCCTGGTGAATCTTTCTGCTCACTGCAGGGCCAAGTGTTCATCAAGCTAGAGGAAAGGAGAACAGCTCCTCTAGGCTTATCTGGGATACAGGCAGCTTCTTATTCCTTAGAAGTAGACTTGACTAGCCAGTGGTTATACCTACAGAAGATGGTGAAAGAAGCTGGCCAATCCACCTGCCTTCCAAATTCATGCTAACAGCACAACAATGGGGCTTCCGGCTTTTTAGACATTTGAGACAATTGAGGCATTTTCTCCATGCCAGTATAACCACGTATGCCCTCATATCCTAACCACCAAATCCTAACATCCAAAGAGGTGGGGGTATGAGATAAGGCCTTTGCAGGCTAATTAGGTCATGGAGGAGGAGCCTTCATAATAGCACCCAGAAGCTCCGTATCTTTTGCATCATGTAAGGCTACAGCAAAAGTCAGTAGTGTGCAGCCAGGAGGACGGTCCTAGCAGAACCTGACCATGCTGCTCCTGCCTTCAGATACGCTGACTCCCACAACTGTGAAGATTACATCGCTGTTCACAGGCTATCGGGTCTATGGCAGTAGAGTCTAGCACCCCAGCTGCCTATTGTAACTTAGGGTTTTAGCCAGTTTGGAGTTAAAATTCCTGAAATTATTATTTATGTTAAATGATATATCACCTGGAAATAATCTGTTGAGCAAAGTACTTTTGCAGCTTGTTTATTTGTGTTTGTTACTGTCTCACAGATTCCCCTGCTTCCCATTTGAAATTGGGACTCAAGAGGTCAGTTATCTGGGGGCTAAGGATGACTGTGATATGTCCCACTGGGGCTGCTTTGATCCCTAACACCATAAAATTGGGAGAGCTATTTTTAGAATGGAAAAAATAATTTTTAAGTCAAATATTTGTTTGATCTTTTGCTAAAAAGATCCCCAAGCCCTGAACAACACTAACAGCATTCTCAACACAAATATACACCCAACAAGCTACATAGATCGTTTCCTCTACATTTGAGAATGAAATTGGCCAAGAGAAGAGTATAAAGCAGGCATTTGTTCAGATTTCTCTGTGCATCTCTTCCATTCATGGAGACCCTAATTCACATTTGTCTTTGAGCCATTAATTCATCACCTGCTCAGTGCTCCTCCACAGTTTGAAAATATGTTCAAGAAACATAATGCTAAGTGGTCAGTGCTCAGTGACACCACAAGTGTCAAGGTAGGAGGCAGGACGGGTTAAACAGCAGGGGCCTGCACCTGGGAGGGGTGGGCCAGGTACACACTTTTGCAGCAGGGAGGAAAGAAGGTGTGACAGATTTTGTGCAGGCTATGCTGTAAACCTCAACAGGATGGACCCATGAAAAACCTCTGAAACATTTCTCACTGTCCTCTCCCATGGCTTCTCTGACAGTCACATGAATTTGCAATCTTTGGCAGCCACCCATATCCAAAGGGAGTCGCAAGGCAGCTCTGGCCGAGCTCCCTCCAGCACTGGCACTGGGCTCGGGTCTGGGCTGCCTGCCAGGGCACAACACTCAAAGGATGGGCTCTAGGAGAAAGTTGTAACTACAAGTTAATTTCTAAGTGTCAGCAATCTTCAGACTTTAAATAACTGCATCTCCACCCAAACCTGGGACTGACCTATAATGCCAAGATGCCCAGAGAAGCAAGATGAGTCACTGTCAGGAATGTGGGACAGGGAAGTTGTGTTGTATATAAATAGGGAAGGCAGGGGACACTGTTGGTGCAGGGCTGAAGTCAAAGCTAGACCTCCATGCCTAGCTAACGAATGGGCAGTGAGACACCATGGGATTTTTTTCGTCAGAAATGCCTTGGTTTATAACAAAGCATCTACACCCTTTTCTCTTTTTGTGTATGTTTACATGTTAAGTGCACACACGTGAGTTTAAAAATGTGGATACATATATGCACATACCATATTGAGGCCAGAGGCCAGAAGTCTATGCTGGGTCTTTTTCTCTCCTGTGTTCCACTTGGTTGTCTGTTTTATTTTGTGGAAGGGTGTTTTCCCTGCAAAATATGTCCATACACTATGAGCATGCCTGGTGCCTTTGGATGCCTTAATGGGGGGCTGAGTCTCCTGGGACTAGAGTTGCAGACAGTTCTTACCCACCATGTAGGTGCTGGGAATCAAATCCTGGTCCTCTGGAAGAACAGTCAGTGCTCTTTACTGCTGGGTCACCTTCCCCACCCTCCTCTACCTTGCTTTCTGAGTCAGGGTTCTCACTGACCCTGGAGCTCACCAATTCAGCAAGGCTGGCTTACTAGTGTGAGCTCCAGAGACTCCTGGCTGCCTCCCCAGTGCTACCATTTCAGACTTGTGTGTGTCACCAACCCCAGCTTTTAAATGGGTGCTGCTGACTGGGACTGTGGTGCTCATCCTGCAGGCAGACACTTTACTGAGGCACCTTTCTTCCCTAGTCTCCTGTCAATTTGCATCTAAATGGTTTACAATGACCCAGTTACCAACATTATGGTAATGAACAGATCCTCAAGTTGTCCCCTCCATTGAGGCCCAGGACAAGCTTAGACCACTGAGGCGGTCTCTTGAATAACCTCCTATGTGACTTCTAAGGATTCAGGTAATCATAGAAGCAAGAGCCCTTGCCTCTCTGACCTTGCTCATAGACCTGAGCACCCCTCCCAGGGCCTCTATCCTTCCCCTCTAATCACTCCACATTTTTTCTATATGAAATTACAAGAAAGAGTTAAAAGTGTGGGCTGGAGAGATGGCTCAGCGGTTAAGACCACTGGCTGCTCTTTCAAAGGACCCAAGTTCAAATCCCAGTACCACATGGCAGTTCACAGCTGTCTAATTGCTGGGCGTGGTGGCACACACAGTCGGGAGGCAGAGGCAGGTGGATCTCTGAGTTCAAGGCTAGCCTGGTCTACCAAGTGAGTCCAGAACAGCCAAGGATACACAGAGAAACCCTGTCTCAAAACCACCCCCCAAAAAACAAAGACCCCCCCCCCAAAAAAAAAGAGTTAAAAGTGTAAAATGAAAATCATTGATAGTAACCAAAACAGAACCCTAGGTTCATCTAAGGACAGAAACAAACACTGACACTCAGGTACTAAAAACAATCACAGACCCAACTAGGTCTGACCTTCCCAACAGCCCACAGACTTGCGCTTTGGCGAAAGCCCTACAGGTGTTAAGTGGCTCTCACAACCAGCTCTCCTCAGTGTCCTACTTAGAATGCAAAGTGTGTCGCTTCCTTGGAACAAGTGCTAATTTTTCCTAATAAGATAAACAGAGAAAATTAGAGTGGTGTTTGCTGTTAACTACTCTGAAATTTATCATACTTCCCATGGCAGAGCTACACAGAGATTTGAGTGTCTTACTTAAAAGGAAGTTCTGGATACTGATAAGTCTGTACGCTGTTGCTTCCCCACAAAATTACATTAATGTAAGAGGAAAGCCTTGCGATTTCCAGAATGTTGAATCCAAAAATTACCTAGTGATGGTTTCAAGCCATCAAACCTGGATGTTATGTATCATCCCCAATGTTTTACAGTGTTTCTTTTTTCAAATAAAAAATTTAAAGTTGATTATAAATCTGAGACCAAATTAACTTTTATGAGTCCACTCAACATCAACGTCATAGATTGCCTTACATAGCCAGAGTTAGCCTGGAACTCACACTCCTCCCAAGTGCTAGTCTCTTATGTGACTGTGCCCAACCATTCAATGGATTTGTTTTATCTAACATTTAAATAGTCTCGCTATATTTAATATGACCAATGGGAAAAATGAGGATCTGCACATTTACATGCATTACAACTACATAAAAATTTATTTACAGCCAGATGTAGTGACGCACGCCTTTGATCCCAGCACTTGGGAGGCAGAGGCCAAGGCCAGACTGGTCTACAAAGTGAGTCTAGGACAGCCAAGGATACACAGAGAAACCTTGTCTTGGAAAAAAAAATTTACAAAGAAAATTAACACAAGACCATCAAGATGTCTCAGCAGGTAAAGGCACTTGCTACCAAGCTTGCTGACCTGAGTTCAATCTCATGGCCCTCATGAAGGAAGCAGAAAAAACAAGCTGTCCTCTCGCCTCCACAACTATACATACACACACACACACACACACACACACACACACACACACACACACACACACAATATAATAAAAACTTTTTTAAAAGAAAGACAAAAATTCTAGCTGACCTCTGAGGCCAAAAGCCTCCCTCCAAATGCTGGGAACACATCATAGAGTGTGTGACACGTATCATTTTGTAAGTAACTATGTAAGTACAAAAAGAATGCTATAAAATATAAAAAATGACCTTTGAAGACTTCTAGAATGTGCACTAACTCCCTGTCTTACGTACTCATCTCTGGTTTAGTGAGCAGTGTGGTATCCATCTTTTCTAATTCCTCCATGCCAACTTTGAATATGGCAACTGTGCTGACCCACAGGCTAGCGCTCACAGCCAGACCAGGACAGTACAAAGTGTCTGGGAAATGTTTCAGAAAATGAAAAGATGACACACCTGCTCCAACAACAGCCACAACTGCCAGCACTTCCACTCACTGAATTTCTCCTCACAAGGCAGAGTGTAGAGGAAAGCCATGAAGCTGCAAGGCCACCCACCCAGCGGCCTACTCAAAGGGCACAGAAGCTTTGCACCCTGAACATGTCGGCACACAGGACACACATGCTCCTGAGCTCCAGGAGCAGGATTCCTGCCTGTTTACTTTTGCTATATGCAACACAGGGAAAGGAAAGCGCTGTGCTCAACAGCCAGCCCATGCAGCAGCTCCCTCCACCACCTGCAGACATGAAGTACTTACTGCTGTAAACAGCATGCAGTACATAGAAAACGAGGAGTGGCCCGAGTAGAAGGACAACCTAGGAGGAGACAAGAGAATCGTCAATCTTCTCTTCTAGAAGCTGAGGCTGTCCCCTCCCTTTTCTCTTTCTCCTACCCCCACCCCCCGCCTTCCCCTTTTGGTGCTCCTAACCAAACCAGGACCTATGCATGCTTGGCAAGACTCCTAACCCTGACCCACACCCCAGTCCTAGACTGTTGTTGATTTTAAAATCCCCTTGGCTCCAGAGATCAAAACTGGAAAGAGATGGAAAGGAAATAATGAGTGATAACACAAAGTAAAGAAAACCTCAAAAACTGGAGCGACACCATCTTCCTAAGTCAGGAGGCTCAGTGTTAAAGATCACATGCATGCAGTGAAGAACACTGACTGCTCTTGCAGAGGACCCAGGTTCAATTCCCATCACCCAATGAAGGCTCACAACTGTCTGTAAATCCAGCCCCAAATGATCTGACACCTCCTCCAGCCTCTGCAGGCACCAGGCATGAGCAAGGTGCACATACATACAGGCAGACAAAACACTCATACACAGAAAATAAAAACAAAATATTTTCTTGAAAAAGATTATAAGCCACCATAAGCGTAAAGATTTGAAGCAATCTCAATGAAAACTCTAACAAATGAGATTCAAAACCCACAACAGACAAGGAAACCTTTAAAACGAAGAACAAAGAAACCTCGTTTAAGAACGACTGTATAATACGGCAGAAAGAAGGACACTGAGATTAATAAAGCACACCAGGCGCTCAGCAGCAGACCCACAAGCACACCAGGCGCACAGCAGCAGACCCACAAGCACACCAGGTGCTCAGCAGCAGACCCACATTTAGTTATTTTACTTCCAGCAGAAGTGCTGGTAAGATTTAAAATAAAAAAGATGGATTTGTCAGTAATGCTGAAAACACTTCAGTCTGTGGGAAAAATAAATACTCTTTCCTTACATCACACACAAAAATAATGCTGGACCTATTGTAAGAGCTCAGCTCAAAAACAGATTGCACAGGAGGGAATACTCATTAGGAGGCAAAGACACAGACTATGAGAGCAAATGGCAAACTGGGCTTCCCGGAGCTGTTCCAGTGGTTGGGAAGATGGCTTGGAGGGGACAGTGCTTACCACTCCAGCATGAGGACTGAGATCTATACTCCCAGCACTGGGGAGGCTGACACCAGAGGATGTCTGGGCCTCAAAGGCCAACCAGTCTCAAAAATCAGCCCAGCACACTCCACAGAGAGAGTGGTTCAAAAAATAAGGTGGAGAGTAATTGAAGAATACACACGATGCTGACCACTGATCTCCACATGCGTACACACAAACATCACACATAACAAAAAAGGCCTTAAAAGTTTAAATTTCTATACTTCAAGGAATATCAGTAAGAAATAAAAACCACAACAGATTTGGAGAGAATATTTCAAAACATGTCTCAAAAGGGGCATTTATTAGAATAAGTAACTCTTACAACTTAGAACAAGGAACCTACTTTTTTTTTTCATAAGAACAAGAGATTTCCAGATGACAGGACTGAAAGGACAACAGTCACACAAAGATCCCAGCAACACTATTTATGGACAAAATACAAATAGAAACCTGCAGGATGGCTAAAACAAGAAAGACTAATAACATAGGGCAACAAACTCTCACACATTCCTGGAAAGAATGCAGAATGGCATAACCACTATGACACTTGGTGGCTTCTTGGAACTGTAACAACACACATACTGTATGCTCAGCATTTCTACTCCTAGGTATTTACTCACATAATATAAAAGTATATTAAATGTTTACAACAAATGTTTACAACAGATTTTGTTTTATTGAGACAGGGTCTTACTGTCTAACCCTGGCTGGCCTAGACTCACTCTGTAGACCAGGCTGGCCTCAACTCAGAGAGATCCTCCTGCCTCTGCCTCCCAAGAGCTGGGATTAAAGGTGTGAGCCACTGTGCCCAGCTAAAGCTTTATTTTTCATAGCCCCAATTTAGAAACAACCTAAATGTCAATCAACTTTCAGATGATTGGATTAACAATCTGTAAAAATCTCCTAGAACAACATGAACAAATCATGAAAATGATATGTTATTAAGAGAAGGCAGATACATGAGAGTTCTTACTGAATGGCCTTGCATACAATGGCCTTGAAAACATGATTCTGTAAGGACAAAAAGTTGACCAAGGGCTGCTGAAGCTTATGGACTGATACAGGCTCAGACGCAAACCTAATGCAACAAAAATACTCAAAACTCCATTTAGGATGGACAGATCTCATGTATGCAAATTATATACCAGTAAAGCTATTGCATTTGGACTGTTAACTTACAGTTTTCTTTTATTTCACTACAGTATGAAAGTAACACTCACTGAGCAGAAGAATATTTGGCCACTGAGACATCGAACCAACCCATGACCCAACATCTTAAGAAAAAATTACTAACCCTGAAGTGGTCCGGGTTCATCTTACATTCTCATATATCATAATAAAAAGTTTCAATGAAATGCTCCTAAATGGACATTCAAACATCATGGCTAAGACAGTAGAATAAGGAAGGAGAATTGGGGTTATGGGTGGCTCATGATTCACCCTTTCCTTTGTGGTTCACGGTTTCACTCATGCCTCTGCTTGCCCTAGCTTCTCTTTTCAAAGTGATAGACAGCTCCTCTTCCAGTCTTCAAAGCCTTGAAGCCAAGGGGTAGCACTCAAGGCCACACAGGCATCTGAGATCTCACACTCACCTGCCTTCCCTGACTTTTTCTGCATTCCCTTGACATATGTAGTTCTCAATATAGCCTTCACTGCAGTTGATTTTTGACCAGTCCGGGTTACAAACAGCCAGGAAGTGAGGTCGCAGTCTGCCTACAGAATACTTGGCAATGTCAGTCAGGGACTGGCTAACTGCCGCTCCAAACAAAAAGGTTCCGATGGCTTTGTAAACAGTGGCTATATAGTGGTTGCTGACAAAGGAATGTGACTGTAAGGCATTAAAGTGAACAGACAGGGTTTCTCCAACAATCATCTGAAAAAGACAGAAAGACACATGTTAAAACAGGCAGGCACTTTAAACAAACAGAAAAGCAAGGGCTAAGTTGTTAACGATCTTTGTTTTAAAAACTTCCCCTTTTAAAATAGTCAGTTTAGGACACCAGGTCAATTGTAGGCACTACATAGCCACGGCTGGGCCGAAAGCAGTCAGCAGTCTATATGCAGTAACCCTGGTTCTCTTCTTGTAGTCAAATGAGCTGAGCTTCATCGCTACAGTGTCAGACCTCAAGAGACAACTGGGGCTCATTCTAAGAACATAAACTCCCCAACGAAAATCTTCCCCATACAGCCATGTGTAAATTCTATCAGTCTCCATTTTCCTCACACATTCCTTTGAGTCCAAGACATCCATCATGTTAAAGAGAGTAAAGCCATTTTAGGGAGTAAAAAATACAGGCTAAAAGCATGGATCTAAGTCTCAGGACAAAGGGCAGCAGTTCAGACACCTAAGGTCTCCAAGTTCTGCCTTTCAGAAGGCTCAGGGAAAGCCAGACTCCTTCAAAGAATCCTACTAAGAGACCAGACTTGGGACTCCTTCCCCTTGGGCATTTCAGGTGATTCCTCCCTTATTTTTTACTGATTTATAAAGATGTAGTTACAATATATATAAAATACATATCAAAAGGCCTTCCCACAGGCATGCTGTGCACTGCTACCTCGGTCTATCTGTAGGTCTGTGTGTGTGTGGAGAGCATACCAGTGTAATGTAATGGGCTCAAAGCACAACTTCACAGGTTCACCAGCCAACATCCCGAGAAATCCAGATACTGAACATAACATTATAAACACCAGCATTTGCTTGTTAACAAGACAACAGATTCAGTCTACAGGCCTGGAACTTACACAAACACTTAGGGAACAGTAGGCTTGCTACCTGGGGGTGGGAGGGAGGTGGAGAGCTGTACAGCCAAGTTTCCCTTGAAGACACCCACCCACTTCTTCTCTACTCCACCTTACAGCTTTACAAAGCAGTTACACATATCCAATCAGGGAGGGACTGTATGTGGAGCTAGCCTAGCCATAGGTGAAATAATGGCCGCCTCTTAGTGGAATCTCAAGGGTCTGTTGCCAACAATCCTTCCTCATCTGGCTGAATAGCTCCTAGAATCCCAAGTCAGAGTCCTACAATTTTGCCAATTAAACTATGAATTCTGTACAGCAGGGGTGTTTTACAGAGAGTAAAATTGACACAGGAGCCTAAAACAGAATATATCAATAAACTTTAACTGAAGGGACTGCCAGGGATTAAAGTCACACCCCTTCAACACATTAACCTCACAAAAATAGTCTCCATGTTAATGAATTCTCTGAAACCCCTTTTCGGAGACTGGGTCACAGGACAAGAGACCTGGACTTGGGATGATCGTGCCTGTACTACTTTGCTAAAGGTTGCCCTTACCAACGTTAAGTGGCCCTGTCTTAAAGAATATATTGCCTCTTTGCGTCTGGTAATCAAGGGGGTTCTGGTAATTCACAATGGGCTGCTACTGAGAATAGATTTCTCCACCACATTATGGAGGTGCTCTTTGGTGGTGAGAGGCATACCAAGTGTTCTTATCAGCCACAATTCAGCAGCAGGGACACCTCCACACCTCAGAACTCAACTGTGTTCCAGGATCAGAAGAACAGCTTCCTGTCTCACTCAACCCTGCTCCTGCAGCTGATGGAGGAACACCAGCTTTCAGATGTTCACAGCACTGGCAGAGCAACAGCTGACTACACAAGTACTATACAGAAAATAAAATTGCACTGAGGTGGCGGGGAGGCTCTAACGCTGGCAAGCACTTTTTTTAAAGTTACGTGGTCTCCTCTTCAAGAGAAACAGCCAAAAGAAGTTCTAAATCCAGTTTTCTCTGTTTGATCTGCATACAACAGTCATATTCTTCAACTCATTTTAATACTTTGTCCTGCCTTTTGATCCATTATTTCTTGTTTTTAATCTTTGGTCAAGCCTACACCGACACACTATGGCCTAATTAATCCTACAACTCAAAGTACTTCTCATGTTTTGTTTACTTAAGACAGTAAGGATATGATAAATTATTAATGCACTAAGGGGAATGTTTTGAGGAATAAAGAGGATGTTTTGGGGAGTGAAATGGAAACACTATAAAGGTAACAATTTTCTAAGTCCCTTCTGCACCCATTTGTGCCTATGGTCATGGCATTCTGTCACCAGCTCCTCGATGTCCCCACTAAAGGTGATGTCTAACAGCATTACAGAATTCTTTCTTTCATTCAGGGCCTGGTAGCCCAAAAGAAGTCTGAAATCACTGGGGTACCTCCACATCTCTCACCCTTTCCAGCAGCTCTCCTTGCGTCCACTCCTTTATACCTTCCTGATCTGTAATGAGTTATTAGGCTGAACAGATTTTTATCAATGCCATTTACTCTGGCTTCTCATTCACCTCTGTACTGAATCCTCCCTTGTCTCTTGGTTCTCACAGATTTTGTCAACAGCATGATTGCAGATAGTCTGCAAGTTATACCAAAGGCATGGTGCAAAGTCTGAATCAATACTTTTTTTTTTAAATGATTTACCACCCCCCCTATGATTTACTTTCTAATAAACAAAGTTCAGGGGCTAGAGAGATGGCTCAGAAGTTAAGAGCACTGACTGCTCTTCCAGAGGTCCTGAGTTCAATTTCCAGCAAACACAACCATCCATAATGAAATCTGGTGCCCTCTTCTGGCATGCAGGTATACCTGCAGACAGAACTCTATACACAATAAATAAATAAAGTTCACTATATACAACTCTGATTAAGGAGTACCTGAAAAAATAACATTACTAAGTAAGCCAAGATTATTTTAAATTAGTACATGAAGCTGCTGTCCTAAGCAAAGTTTGTTTCTGCTGACACTAATTTAAAATAGAAGTTTACAGTACTGTGTGTGGGGGGGGTGTCTACAGACATGCAAATGGAAGTCAAAGAACAATATGGAGGAGTCAGTTCTCTCATTTTACCACAGGGGTCCCAGAGATTGAATTTAGGTCCTCTTTGGCAGCAAGCATCTTTACCTGACAAGCCATCTCACCTGTCCATTAAACAGAGCTTTTACAGCACCTTTAAAAAAACAATGTGTTTTCCAAGGATCTTGATTCACATTAATTCACTTGTCATTTTACTAAGTGTAAAGGTAACTTCTGAAAGACTGTGCTGAGAGCTTTTCTGGGGTTTGTTTGTTTTTTGAGACAGGGTTTCTCTGTGTAATAGCTGTGGCTGTCCTGGACTCACTTTGTAGACCAGGCTGGCCTCGAACTCACAGAGATCCATCTGCCTCTGCCTCCTTAGTGCTGGGATTAAAGAAGTGCACCACCATGCCTGTTAATTACAGACAGCTGTGAACTGCCATGTGGGTGCTGGGATTTGAACCTGGGTCCTTTGGAAGAGCAGTCAGTGCTCTTAACCACTGATCCATCTCTCCAGCCCAAGTTTTAAATTTTTATTTATATGTATATGTGTCTCTGTATGTTTGCCACGTGTGTACATGTGCCCACAGAGACCAAAAGAGAATGTCAAATTCCCTAGGGCCTAAGTTACAGGTGGTTGTATGTCATTCAACATGGGTGCTGGGAAGTGAACTTAGATTCTCTGGAAAAGTAGTAACCACTGAGCCATCTCTCAAGCCCTGAAACACTTTTTTAAAGCTGGGCCCTGGAGGCTGCACAGAAAGGCCCTGCTCTGCTGCTGCTCTCCTCTCTAGTGGGTCCTGCAGTGTCACCTGACAGCACAACTAGCACTCTGAAGGAATCTTGTTCCACATCAGCCACTGTTTGCAACAACCCTTTCTTAAATCATTTACAACTTTAGTTCAAAATGTCTACTTGTTTGTCTTGAAAGGCCTATTTTTGTTTGTACTGTTTGGTCTGGGTTTGTGTGTACATTTTTAACGTACTTTTGGTAATTGACTAATGATGGTATGTCTCAAACCCAGGACAAACGGCTGAGGTACATAGATAACATATCAAAGGGATGCTGTCCACCAGCTTCTCTCAGCATCACAGTATCTGTTACAGAGACTTCGTGTCTGAGATGCCCTGCCCCCATCCTAAACTCTCTAGCCCCAGGACTGAACTGGCCCCTTTCCGCAGCTTCTCTTTCCTATATAATTCAGCCATTTGGATACACCAGTCTCTTAGTCTCCTGCTCTCCTGGTTCACTCCTGGTCTCTTGGCTCCAAGTTCCTCTCTCTTCCTCTTTTGTTCTCTCCCCTCTCTCTTCTCTCTCTCCTCTCATGGCCCAGTTCAATCTGGACCATTCCAGATGTCTCTGCCTGTGTTCTTCCTTGTATCTATAACAAAAGCATCAACCACTTAGGAGCAGTCATGTCTTCCTTTTATTTCATGTTTTCATTCAAATACAATATATTTTTCTCCTAGTAACCCATAACTCCTCCTAGACTACCCCTTTGCGTGTACATGTTTGCTTTATGAGATAACGTCTCCTTAAGTGGTCTAGGCTAGTCTTGAACTTAAAATCCTCCTGCATCCACTTCCTGAGTACTGGAAGTACAGGCGTGCCCCATCAGGCTCAGGGAAGCATCAGACTTCACAGCTGCTCAGGAGGCTGAGGCAGAAGGAGTGCCTGAGACCATGAGCTGATGCCCAGGCTAGGGAACACAGAGAGACCCTGCCTCTAAACAGATGACTTCCTCCTATAAGGCATCATGGGCTTGTTTTCCTTTACTAGTAAAAATTCAGTGTAGAGATCTACCAGACTGAAGGAATCCCTGACTTCTTAAGCCTTTGCCATACTGTAGGACAATCACCTAGATTACTGTACAATCCCCCTCCAGGTCCTGAGAACAGCTTTGGGTTAGCGGCTAGGACATGCCAGGCACAGCATCCTTCCTTCGGGAATCTCAGTTTCATCAAATAAGCATTCATACAGTAGAGGGTTTGTTTTAATTAGTTGTCCACCACAAAGTATGAATTAATTAATTTTCGTTACTAATCAGATATTGTGATGATTTTAATGCTATTTCCAAATTAATTAATTGTTAATTTAACGTTAAGTCCAAAGGTTGAAAAGGGACA
Organism: Lophiomys imhausi; assembly: GCA_907164525.1. Classification (NCBI taxonomy): domain Eukaryota; kingdom Metazoa; phylum Chordata; class Mammalia; order Rodentia; family Muridae; genus Lophiomys; species Lophiomys imhausi. The sequence continues at coordinate 1,779,854 of CAJQZJ010032584.1, read as the reverse complement.
TACTTATCTTTGCTCTTGGGATCATACTTTCTGCCTTTAACTGTGCTTACATAAATATTGTTGCTAAAGTTTTAATTGTTTTAAGCACACAAATGTTTACTTAAGTAATAAAATTTCTGGGTGTAAAGGTCATGAAAATAGCCTATCACTGAACTCTACCTAGAGCCACACTCCTTAAGGATTTCCACCTGAGTCACTAGACAACAATAGCTACCACCAAGGTTCAAAGAGTTGTCTTGCCTTTGAGGTTAGTAAAATACATCCCATGCTCACTGTTAATCACAGAACTGAAACTTTTCTCTCTGCTTAAGGCAGTACTGAAAATTCCTCTAAAAAGAAATGGGTTGAATGAAGTTTTAACATCAATTAGCAATTTTTCTTGTCTAGAACTTAATACTAAAGAACAAGTATTCACCATTTTTATAGCCAATGCATTAAATATGTGAGAAACACATTGCTGTAACATTCAATAATTAATCACATAATGACTGAAAGAGTAGCAAATTGGAACTATAACAATCATAGCAACATATAAAAAATTAGCACAAAAACTTCCATTAAAGTTTTTTTAAGCCTGAGGGGATATACATTTAATCATTAATAAATCAATGTAAGAGTAAGTTATAAACTTGGAAAAGCAGATTTAACTTACAACGATAATACTGAATGGAATGATTATTCCACCTAATAACGCATATGGTATGGTGTCCTCTCTGTAAGGGTACTTGATGGACTCATCATTACAGAACACTCCTCGCTGGAAGGGGGTATGCCTTGAAGTAAGAATTGCAAAAGGCAATCCAGCTAGCAAAAGGGAATAAATAAAAATCATTAAAATTATCAAAACTGATCAATGGTACAACCATCCCAGAGACCTTAAAATGCAATTGCTACGAAAGTAAGAGCACATATGAAAAGCAAATGCAGAATGCATGCAGCACAAGTTAGAAGGATTGCAATGTGGGCACATGTGTTGTTTCTGCAGGGAACTGCTTCTAGGTTCTGTCAGCCACTTTAACACAGGTATCTTCTAACCTTTGTTCCTGACCAAATACATTAAATTATGGAGAAGCATCTTCTCATTCTCTTGTCTTTAACCAATCTGGTTTCCAGCACTTTCTTAACCTGTCTGTCATGGAATTTGTTTCTGAAAGGCAAACATTTTAACATTCCCCATTTTATCTTTTCTCAGAAACTACAACATTTAGACAGGACACAATCACAGCTAGGTTACAACAGTATCTAAACAAACTATTTTTTTTCTATTATCAGAGATTTTTTTTTTTTTTTTTTTGGTTTTTCGAGACAGGGTTTCTCTGTGTAGCCCTGGCTAAAGTGGACTCAATTTGTAGACCAGGCTGGCCTCGAACTCGCAAAGATCCGCCTGCCTCTGCCTCCCAAATGCTGGGATTAAAGGCGTGAGCCACCACTGCCCGGCATTATCAGAGATTATTTACAGCTGCCTTGGAATGAACCCTGAAGTTGACTCAACTTTCTTAAGACAGCCAATGGTGTCAGGTATAAAAGCACCTAACATACACTTCCTTTATCATTAATGTTTCCTGCAAAGATTATGCTTCATGCTCACCTCTTAAAGTGCTTTAGTTTTGTCTAAATGTAAATTTAAAGAATTCAGTTCTGGGCCGGGCGGTGGTGGCGCACGCCTTTAATCCCAGCACTTGGGAGGCAGAGGCAGGCGGATCTTTGTGAGTTCGAGGCCAGCCTGGTCTACAAAGTGAGTCCAGGACAGCCAAGGATACACAGAGAAACCCTGTCTTGAAAAACCAAAAAAAAAAAAAAAAAGAATTCAGTTCTTCGTGTCATTAAATATGACCTATTTCTTAGTTAAGCCTTCTGCTTTGTAAAGAGAGCTCAGCAGAAACCCTCAACAAGTCCACTTCAAGACTGATCCAAGTATGAAGGCCTCCCGAGGTGTCCCATTCTGCACAGTGCAGCACTCACTAAGCTAGCCTGCTCAATGCAGGTTCAAGTGCTTCTTCTCTATGAGGCATCAAGCCCTGATGGTCACTTGAAGTCTTCATTAATCCACAGCCCTAAGAATGAATGATAGTCAAGTCTCTGCTGCTCTGTTTCACAGTATCAATTCTGTCCCAACTACAAGTTTCAAAAAGGAGCAGATACAATCACACGTCTTTTATTGCTAGCTCTTCTGCTTATCTCCCATTTTTATTTAGACATCGAATCACGAATCAAAGTACATTTCTTTATGTGAATCATTTGCCAATAACAGCTGCCAACTCTTGAAAAACCCTTAAAATGCTACAATATTCCCAAAGCTTTGCTTCTAATAAATATTATTCTTACAAAAAAGTTATACTAGAACTGAGTGTGCTAACCCATCCTACACTACATGCCCCTCACTGAATTCAGACTCTCCTGATTCATAATGTGCTTGCAATCAGGGTAATGGGATGAACTGCCCAAGCCTTTGTTACACATGCTATGTAGCACAACGTCAGGGAATTTACACAGACTCTTTGCACTTATCAACACATAATGTAGTGCTAAACACACAGGGCTGAGATTCTAGTTGTTGCCTGTTCTACACAGAAACTGACCACTTAACCTTCAACCAATCACAGTATTGTAACTAAAAGGACATTCGTGTCACATTTACAAAGAACTGTTATTTCTATGGTTCATTTTATTTGTAAGGATTCTGCATAAAATACGGAAAACTGTCTACATAGCACACTTCTGAACTGGTTGCATTATTTCAGTAAGTATTGTTTCTTTCTGTAGTAAGATATTTTGCACAGAAATTAAACATAGATCATTATATTCAAATCTTTAGGATCTGTGTCTTAATATAAGGAAAAATTCATATTAACAGCCTTGAATATACTGAAAAATATTCATATGCATATCCATTAATACTAAAGTTTTCTCCTTTGGCCACACACACACAAAAATCATGTTAGAAATTACTCTTAAAGCCGGGCGGTGGTGGCGCACGCCTTTAATCCCAGCACTTGGGAGGCAGAGGCAGGCGGATCTTTGTGAGTTCGAGGCCAGCCTGGTTTACAAAGTGAGTCCAGGACAGCCAAGGATACACAGAGAAACCCTGTC
>CAJQZJ010032584.1:1751213-1776081 GCA_907164525.1 Lophiomys imhausi | reverse complement strand
ACCAGGGATGTATAAGTGGGTAAAACCAGGGATGTATAAGTGGGTAACCACTGAATACAGTGTATACAGCATCCTCAGTGCTATCAGAATTACAAAGCTGAGTAAAAGCAAGTGCATAATCACCACAGAGAAGAAGAGAAGGAAAGCCAGTCAGTAAGGTGGGGTGTTTAGGATGTGAACCCCAATAGGAAGGGGTGCAGAAAAAAAAGCAGAATGGGTGATTTCCATAGCTACAAGGAGGAAGATAATGTACAAGATGGACCCAACACGGAAAACAACTCAGAGTAATGGTGGTATTAAAAAGATGAGCAAAGAAGACCCAATGAGAGAGCTTCGGTGAGCTGGTGGCAGGTCAGGATGGAGGAGCAGCAAGTGTGAGTCAGAAGAAAAGAGTGTCAGATGGAGAAAGAGTCCCAGATACAAGTCTTCATTAAAGAGTTTTAATAAGGAGAAGGAGCATAAACCAGACTAGAGAGGTTTGGTTTGTAGAGCACAAATTGAACAAACATACACTACTCATAATTTGAGTTCAGAAGGCCTCAGGAAGACTTTCAAGTTAGTAATAACCAATCCTTGTCATCATCACAGAAACCTATGAGATATATGACCCAATGCAGTTTCATCTCCATTAAACTGAGTAGAGGCCAAACACAGGTGTTCACTGACCCACTTAAACCTCAAATGGATGAACCTGTTCAGATGCTTCTGGAACCTCTCAGAAATACAAGACTGAATCCATCTGGGCTGGCACACGGCACTGACCCACATACAAAGAGGCCGAAGACAAAGCACATTTACAGAGAAAGAAGTGACTAGCCTGACCTTCTCCATGCAGAATGGAAAAGGTAGCTTTGGTTCCCCAGAGCCAGGAGGCCTCAAAGGTCCCACTACATCAGGCTGCTGAGTATCTTGTATCTGTTTCAATGAGCAACAAGTTTTACTTACGCTAATGAGAAAACAGTTTTTACTCCTCAAACAATCCTAATCTAACCATTGTTTCAAAAGGACAAAGGTTTTTTTTTTTTTTTTTTTGGTTAATCTATACAGTATGGGGAACACTTCCAACTCAAATCCTTGTTTGCATTTCTAACTACTTCCTTAGAACACTTTTATGTAACATTATATAACATTAACAGTTTTCCCCAATTATTTCCCCAAAGCATAACTTCACAGTACTAATTTACCAGCCAAAGTACACAAGTATAGAAAATTTGTATATTTTAAGTAAACAGCTGATCCTATCCTTGACAAGGATGACACCCAAGAATGAAAAAAAAAGTTTTCATTGTTGTCAGTTCAAATCAAACACCCTTTCTATTTTTACCTAAAGACTGCATCTTTTGGGTGTGTGTGACAGGGTTTCTCTGTGTATCCCTGGCTGTCCTGGACTTTGTAGACCAGGCTGGCCTTGAACTCACAGAGATCCACCTGCCTCTGCCTCCCAAGTGCTGGGATTAAAGGCGTGCGCCACCACGCCTGGCCTGCATCTTTTTTTAAAGTCTCTTTTTCATAATTTCTCAAATGATTACATGTGCCAATCAGTATTTTAATATTTTAGCTGGGAAATTAATTTTAATTTCTCTCCTAGTTTTAAAGATTTGTTTATCATGTATGTGTGTGTGTGTGTGTGTGTATGTGCTTGCGTATCTATATGTACACCTTGTGCATGCATATGCCCACGAAGGCTAGAAGAGGGCATCAGCTGCCCCTAGAACTAGAATTGCAGGTGGTAATGAGCCACCCTGGGAACCTACCCTGGTCCTCTGCAAGAAGAGCAAGGGCTCTTAACCTTCACCTCACCTTCCCAACTTTCCTCTTCTGTTTTAAATAACTTCAAAGTATAACATGTACCATAAAATCCATCTATTCTAAATTTACCACTACTACAATATAGTCTTAGAACATTATTATGCCCTGAAAACATTCCTGATCCTGTGTGTTTTCAGTCCATTCTCCTACCAGCCTAGAGTAACCACAGACCTGCCTCTGGGTGTATCATATAAACAGAATTATAAAACATATGGTATTTTCTATGTAGCTCATATTACTTGCTAAAATGTCCCTGAGGCTAATTTATGTTGTAGCATGTATTTTCCTTTTTATTGTACATATAGAGCACATTTGGTTTAGCTCAAATTCACTAGTTAATAGAAATCTCAGCTGTGTCCAGTTTGCAGATATCAGGACTAAATGCTACTTTGAACACATGCAAGTCTTTGTGTGATGTACTTACTTTCATTTCTAACTGGCATATAGCTATAAGTGGAATTGCTGGGCCATGTGGTAAGCATATATTTAACTTTTTAAGAAGCTGCCAGATTATTTTCCAGAAAGGCTATATAGCACTTTACATTGCCACATACTGATTTTTAATATGTCCAATGGCCAATCACAATGAACCCATTTAAAACTCAAGTTCTCTGAATTGCAAACTTAACTTATCCATGAAATAGTAGAGCTTTCTGCTTCTAATAGTGAATATCTTTTATGATTCAAAAGGAAATATGACATGGTAACTCATAACTTCCACAATCTGCGTACCACAAAAATGTTTCCCGATCCTCCCACCTGAGATAGGAAAAGACAGCTAAAATGCCAGTTTCTTTAACTCCCTCTTGCACATACATGCAGATCTTATAATCATAAAAGAAATACTTAAAAACTGTTTTAGTTAGAAAAATTCAGCAAAACTGAGAAACTAGTTAAAAAGTCTCTTCTACGAAGGAAAAAAAAAAAAACTCAGCAAGGCAGTGGTGGGTGGCACATGCCTATAATCTGAGCACTTAGGAGCAGAGGCAAGTAAATCTGTGAGTTCAAGGCCAGCCTAGTCTACAGAGTGAGTTCCAGAACAGTCAGGGCTATGAAGAGAAACCCTCTCTTGAAAGAAAACCAACCAAACAAGAAAATCTCTTCTAACATTAAAGAAACGCAAATACCTCCAACAAGTTAATGTTTTAGTGTTATCAAACGTAATCTACATACACCCAGAATCCATGCTGTGGCACGGATACTCTGCTCCTTTTTTATACAGTATGCCACTTTACGTATATAAAACATATCAGATGTCAAAGAGTGATTTCCAACTCCAGAGCCTACAGCAGCATGTCATTAAAGGGCACACTGCCTCAGAGCTAACCAAAGCAGGCACTGATTGATGTCAAAGGCCTAGAGGTCTGTTGAAGTTTCAAGCAGAGAACCACCTCCACAATCCAGAAGATGAAATGAATGCATTGGAAGTCTTAGTTTCAACTGGGCAGAGGTGTCCACTTGCTAAATATTTCAGCAGTCAGATTCTCAATGTCTGCATGGGGGTTCATGAAGACCATAATCCCAAAGAACCCACAGTAAAGGGGAGATTAGAAGAATGGATCGATTGTTATTTCTGTCACCTGACTAATGCTGGGCTCAGCAGACACGTGATAGATAGAAGTATTTAGTCTACCTTCTCTATTAGGTTACTTGGAGATCTACCTTTGTTTATTTGCCAGTGGGGAAAATTCCAAGTAGGAAAAAGTCAATTCTGAAAAAACAAATTGGATTTTTAACTGGTTGATTAACTCACTCATAAAATGTGTGTTTATGCACAAGCACTGAGAAAAACTGTTGTCTACAGTTGTCAATGTCTCCATGGGGTGCAAGAAGGATAGAAGCCCAGGCCACAATCTACAGGCATCTGAAAGATAACCAAGATCAGAAAGACAGTAAAAACAGTCTTGCAGCAAGGGAGGCTGCAAAAACACAGGCAAATAAATTTGTTTGTTTGGGGAGGGGGCATTGTTTTTCGAGACAGTGTTGTTTCTCTGTGTAGCCCTGACTGTCCTGGAATTTTCTCTGTAGACCAGGCTGGCCTCGAACTCAAAGATCCGCCTGCCTCTGCCTCTCAGGTGCTGTGATTAAAGGTGTGAGCCACCAAGGCCAGGCCAAACAAATCATTTTTATACAGAAAGAAAAGGGGGAGGAGTAATGCATGGATCTGATAAGATGGAACTAAACCTAGAAAAATATAGAAAAACCCAGGTATTTATTCCAACATCCTTGAACAGCAAGTATAGAAAGATCACAGATTATAAAGTCAATACAAAATTTAATTCCACTTCTATATACCTGTAATGAGCAATCAGAAACCAAAATTAAAAGCACCATACCATCCATAATTGCCCAACATACTAGAATACTTAGGTATGAGTCTAACAAAATCCACAAAGCATCCATATGCTGAAAACTGCAAATACCGAAGAAAAGCCCAGGGTCCACATAACTATAAATATAAAGCTATGGTGTTTTTTATGGTCTGGAAGACTTAACCAGGTGATGGTATTCCTCCTCTCAGAATGATCTACAGGTTCAATGCACTTCTTATCTTTCAGATGTTAACAGTAATATACACTTTATTTAAAACTTTATACAAAAAGGCAAAAAAAATTCAGAGTAACCAAGAAACTATCTGGAAAAAAAATGAATTTTGAGGAACCACTCTGAAGTTTTCAAAACAGACCAACCAACCGAAAACCCCTCAATGGTATAATTTTCCTTTTAACCACTCAATTTTAAGCTAGTTGATATGTTTTAACCATTCAACATACAGCTACAGTATAAACTGGTATAGACTAGACATAGATAATAATAAAGTAGGAAGAGTACAAACAAATAAAGCCAACCATTTTTATCCAGGTTAAAAAAATGTTAAAGCAGTAAAATAGGGAAAAGAGTCAACGGTATTAAAGTAATAAGTAAGGTCCTGTCCTAATTGGGGTTTCTACTGCTGCACCGAAACACCATGGCCAACAAGGTGGGGAGGAAAGGCTTTATTTGGCTTACACTTCCATCACTGGAGGAACTCAAGCAGGGTTGGAACCGGGGGCAGGAGCTGATGCAGAGGCCATGGACGAGTGGCTTGCCCAGCCTGCTCTCATAGAACCCAGGACCACCAGCTCAGGCATGGTGCCACCCACCATGTGCTGGGCCCTCCCCTAGGGATCAGTAATTGAGAAAATGCCTTACACCGGGATCTCATGGAGGCATTTCCTCAACTGAGGCTCCTTCCTCTCTGAAGACTCTAGCTTGTGTCAAGTTGACACACAAAACCAGCCAGTACAGGCATCTGTAGACCAAAAAACAAAAGTGAGAAAAAAAATGTATCAGACTGCAGGACTCTCTCCCCAAACTCTACAGTAAAAACTTAGTTGGAGTTCCTGGATGTCTGTCACAGCACAAGCGCTGGTTACCACTCTCACACCTCTCACACCAGGCTCAGCACAACTGCTTTTCATGTTGGGAGTGCTGGCACCGTATTTGCAGAATTACTAGCCATGAAAGGACTTTCCTTTGGATTTGGAAACTAGTCAACTCTTAATGATTTTTAGAGCTTTGAGCACTCCTGATTATGTGTGGTCAGAAGTGGGACCTTTACGGGGTCCTAAAAACATAGCCTTCCCCCCAAAATAACATTTCCTGCCAGGCATGATGGCACCTGACTGTAACACTGCATTCTGAGCATGAGGTGGCAGGATTGCAAAATCAGTGTCAGCTTGGGCACATAATGAGTACTTGGCTACCTGAGCTAAAAGGTGAGACACTGTCTCAGTGACAGAAAACAAAAGAATCATGTCCCCTAGAGGAATCCATCAAGCCTACACTCCCTCCTAGAGCAAAAACTTGAATGAAAATGGTTTGAATTTGTTCTTGCAAATCATAGTTTGTGCCTGCCCAACCCTGCCCCCCACAGAATTTCTGCAACGGGCACTGACTCATTCTTTTTTAATTAATTGATTAATCTATTCAAATATTTATTTTACTTTACATCCCGATTGCAGTTTCCCCTTCCTGCTCTCCTTCTTGTCCTCCTCCCCTCCCCCCACCTGCACCTCCTCCTGCTTCTCTTCAGAAAAGAAGAGGCCTCCCATGGATGTCAACCAGCCCTGGCATATCAAGCTACAGTAAGACTAGGCAACTCCTCTCCTACTGAGGCTAGATGAGGGAGCCCAGAAGGAGGAAAGGGTCCCAAAGGCAGGCAACTGAGTCAGAGACAGCCCTGCTGCCATTGTTAGATCCACCTGAAGACCAAGCTTCACAAATATAGCATATGTGCAGAGGACCAAGGTCAGTCCCATGCAGGATCTCTAGTTGGGTGTTCAGTCTCTTGAGGGCCCCTATGGGCCCAGGTCAGTTGATTCTGTAGGTTTTCTTGTAGTGTCCTTAACCCCTCTGGCTTATTCTTATCTGAGAAGTTTGGAAAGTCAAATCAAGAAACTATACCTTTCTGACACATATCTTTCCACATATCTTAGCAATAGCTAACTGCATTTTAATAGTTAACTTTATTTTTATCTTGTATACTTTTATTTATTCTAGGAGTTAAGCTATTCCTTATTTTCTAACTTTAAAAAATGTAACTTAAAAGTATAAGTATTGATCTATATAATTTAAATATAATTATAATTCTGTATATAAATATATATATAGATCCTACAACTATTACAATAAGCCAACTTTTAAATTTTGTTTTTATTTCTTGAGAATTTCATCCAATATATATTTTTTCATCCAATATATTTTCATCTTATTCTTTCTTCTCTCCCAACTGCTCCCAGATCCTCTCCTACCTTGCTACCTACCCAACTTCATTTTTTTATTTTTTTTAAATTATTTTAATTTTATTTTATTTGTTCGTTTGTTTTTCAAGAAAACAAGGTTCCACTGTGTAGCCCTGGCTATCCTGGAACTAACTCTGTAGACCAGGTTAGCCTTGAAATCACAGAGATCCCCCTCTGCCTCCCAAGTGCTGGAATATATGGCCTGTCCCACCATGCCCCACCATTACAGTTTCAAACTGCCATGTGGGTGCTGGGAATTAAACCAGGTCCTTTGGAAAAGCAGTCAGTGCTCTTAACTGCTGAGCCATCTCTCCAACCCTCTTACTTCATATTCTTTCTCTAAAAAAACTCAAACAAGCCGGGCGGTGGTGGCGCATGCCTTTAATCCCAGCACTTGGGAGGCAGAGGCAGGCAGATCTTTGTGAGTTCGAGGCCAGCCTGGTCTACAAAGCGAGTCCAGGACAGCCAGAGATATTCAGAGAAACCCTGTCTCGAAAAAACAAAAAAAAAATAATAAAAAAAAAAAAACTCAAACAAAAACATGGAGTTCAATTTGTGTTGGCTGACTACTCCTGGGCATGGGGCCTGCCCTGGGGGTAATGTTGATATAATCATTGTCACTCCATGGAAGAAAACAAGTTGATTTTCCCTCTTCCAGCATCTATCAATGGCTAGAGGTGGGACTTCATGTCCCATCCCCTCCATGCTGAGAGTTTGTTTGGCTTGAGCTTGTGAAGGTCCTGTATATGCTATCAGTCTCTCCAAGTTCATAGGTCCATCAGTCCTGTTGTAGCTGGAAATGCTGTTTCTTTGAAATCATTTCCTACCTACCACCTCTGGATGTTAACAATCTTCCTGCTCCCTCTTCCACATAGATCCCTGAAACTTGAGGGTCTTCTCTAATTTTCAACAGCTAGACCCACATGCATCAAAATCTGTAATGGATCACAAAACATAAAATCAAAAGGGCCACAGGACTTACAAAGTCCATCATAACAGACCCAACCCACACTAAAGTCATGGAGGTACTGTCAAAAGGAATGGGAACAGGAAGTAAGGTGGGCTTGGTGGGTTTAAAAACTTGGCTGCTTAAAAAAAAAAAAAAAAAAAAAACTTGGCTGCTTAATAGATATAAAAACTATAAAAGAGAGTATATACAAACCTTGAGGGCTTGTTTTAATAAAATTTGTAATATATCTAACACAGTTCTTTATAAATATGTAACAAAATTAGTCTTTTATTTATATAAATATCAAAAAAGTGTGCATTGACATACCTGAACATTTCAAAACTCCCACATATAACACTGATAAAAACTAGTGAACTTGTCTGTGACTTCCGCCCATCCTCCCAACGGGAGATCTGCTCCCACTCTCACTATAGGAAAGCCGTCATTAAAAAGATCCCTCACTGGCTACCTGCCTTGTAACCAGACAGACAGTGACTGAGCTTGTACTCCAAACGCAGGTTGCTGTAATGCCATACCCTGAGCTCATGCTGCCTGCTCCTAATCCACAAACAGATATGCACAAACTAATAGTTTTCTTTCTACAAGTGATAAAGATTCCATTTCTTGTAATACTGGAAACTGAGTTCGTAATATTGCAAAACTTGCCATTCTTAAGACACAATAACTGCAAAAGCCTAAAGATAATTAACAAAAGGGATTGATGTGCGTTGTCTGCTTGTTTAAAGTTATTGAAAGATGGCATTAAAAAATGGAGGAATTTGGCTACCATCTACTACTGAGCACTGCTCCAGAGAGCTCAGTGTGCAACATGAGCTATCTGTACCTGTAGAAAACCCTAAAGTCTTTCAGGAATGACTTCTTTAAGGACACTCTATTTACACACCAAGATATGCACTGTACTCCATATCTTTACTTATTAGGACTTAAGACAACCTGTACTCTAGTCACAAAGGGTAGTTTCACATACGTGGTTCCACACTCAACTTTTAGTTAAGGTCTTTCTCAACAACAAAAAAAAAAGATTTGGAGATTTTTAGTTTGTTAAAGGAAACAACAAATTATGGCTAAGGAAGATCAGGCTTGGCAGAAAGTGCCTTCAACTGCTGAGCCTTCTCACCAGCCTACTGCGGTTCTTTCAAAACAGGCAACATCCTAAATCAACTTGAAATCATTACATGTCAAACCTAACGTGAACAAGTGACAGGACTGTCACAAGCTTCACCTCATTTGCTGGAACTAGTTGTGCTTCACTGGGTAAATAATGTTGTTTCTGGTTATGATGTGCCACCATAGACCCTGATGAGGGGTGTTGCTTAAGGTATATGAGCCTTAATCGCGTAATGCTGAATAAATTCAAGAAGTGTGGTTCTTCTTCTACAGACCTTTAGATTTAGACTATAGGTCTGTATTTGGAGAAAATCTTCACAATAGATGCTTCTAAATTCAACCTCTTGCCTTACTTCTCAGATAGCCAAAAAGGTTTTAATGTATTCGAGGTCTATTGTATAACATTTGAATAGTAATGGCTTCTTACATCAAATGAACTAAACCTCCCACACAATTTTTGAGACAGATTGGGCTTAAACTCCCAGAGATCCACCCATCTCTATCTCTGCCTATTGAGTGCTGAAATTAAAGGCAGGTGCCACCATGCTTGGCTACACTAAATAATTAAATAAGCAAATAAACAAATAAATGGCACAATATTATAGTCCTTTGGGATAGAAGTGTTCAAATGTAAAAACACAAAACTGTTGTTAGAAACTGAATTTCTAAGTACCACCATATTTTCCAAATTTTAAGCATAAAAAAACAAAGGTATATCCAGTTATTAAGCTGTCAACCACTCCTCTTTCATAAGACCCATCTCATATATATCATATATCATATATATATGTAATTCATAGCTGATTTACCATATGTCTATCTTCTCAAGTTGTGTTTCTCGCTTCAGATCTCTAGTCCACATTTTTTTCTTTTATGTTTTTTGAGACAGGGTTTCTCTGTGAAGCGCTGGCTGTCCTGGAAATCACTCTGTAGACCAGGCTAGACTTGAACTCTCAGAGATCCGCCTGCCTCTGCCTCCCTAGTGCTGGGATGAAAGGCGTGCACCACCATGCCCGGCAATTCCAGTCCACTTTCAATTGGGTTGCTTTCTTTCTACCCCTCACTTTTTAGTCCCTCATCACCCCACTCCTCCCTACTCCCCTACCCCTGCTATGTAGCTCAGGCTGGCCTTTAACTGGAGGTCTTCCTGCTTAGCCTCCCAAGGTCAGGATTACAGGTTAATGACTACACTCAGCTTGAGTTGTTCTCTCACTGCTGACTATTAAAGTTCTATGATGTATAGCTTCAATTGTGGTCCTTCATCAGGTTGGGAGAAGGCATTCCAAAACACCTGCCTATGCTATCACTTTAACAGTCTTTCACAGAGCAGAACTTTTTAATTTTAATGAATGAAGTCCTGTTTGCCAATTTTCTACTCATGGATCCACCTAAACCTTCCCTGATGTACCCAAGGGCAGATTTTTTTTTTAAGTTTTTTTCTTTTTTTTTCCTTTATTTTTTATTTCTTCAAGTTACATCTCAATCGCAGTCCCCTCCCTATTCCCCCTCCAGTCCCACCCTCCCACCCTCAACCCCCCATCCTCTTCCCTTTTTTTTTTAAGTTTAAGGTATATCTTATTTCCCCTTTCAGTCCAACAAATGGCTCTTTCTCTTATAATAATAAATACAATACAGTACAACAGAGGTAATTAGGCCACAGTTATGAGGGTTATATGGCTTAACGTACATTCCCAATGACCAGTCCATATGTATTTGGTACCTGACTTTAACATTCTACTATCTAACCATCTCCATGAGTTTAAAGTTCTATATCTGACTTTTTAAAGTTTTTTTGAGACAGGGTTTCTTTGTGTATACCTGACTGTCCTCGACTCACTTTATAGACCAGGCTGGCCTTGAACTCACAGAGATCCGCCTGCCTCTGCCTCCCGAGTGCAGAGGTTAAAGGTGTGTGCCACCATGTCTGGTGCAGATCTATTTTTAATGACCAAAAAAAAAAAAAAACTTTGACCTCAGCTACATGGCAGCCAGCTGGAGATATAAGACCTTTGTCTTTTAAAATAACATTATTTTCTTAAAAGCAAATATCATAAACTCAACCAATTTCCTAGGGCCTAAATTAAAAAATAAAAAGCTTCCTCAGCTACAGTTTTCAAAATAATATTTATAAAAAAGGGGAAAAATTAATGAATATTAATGCATATGCCTTCGCTTCAGTTTTTTCTAAAATGAAATAAGAAATACTGGAATCTCCCGTGGTCTAGACAGCTTTAACCGTCAACTTGACACAGCCAAGTGACACCTGAGAAGGGGCCTCCGTTGAGGGCCTGCCCTGATCAGACTGCTGTGTGGGCGTAGGGACAGGTGTAGGAGAGCCTCGTCCTCTGCAGGCAGTAATTATCATTCCCTGCAGGCAGCTGTGAGCTGTGTAAGAAAGCTACCTGAGCAGGAGTCTGTGAATGAGAGAGCACACAGTGTTCCTCCAGGGTTTTTGTGTCAAGTTCTGACCTTGGTATGTCCTGCCCTGACTTCCCTCAATGAAGGACTGTAACCTGGAAGTGTAAGCCACTAAACCCTCTCCTCCCCTAAGATGCTTTTGGTCAGTATTTTATCTCAGCACCGGAAAGAAAACTAGGGCACATGGAAGCTGGTATCCAAACAGCATGTTGCCCACAACACTTGGGCTTCTTTTTAAAAATTTCAAAGAAAAAAATGAGTCACTTTTAAAATGCAAACTTTTTACCACCTATGATCTTATTATTCATCAAAGTTTATACAAGATGTATATGCATATGTCAAGCATGAATAGTGCATGTAAATGAAAGCAACACCTTCTAAATGAGATACTACACACAAATTATTAAAAAAAATCTATCCTAGAAATTGTAAAGAACTTCTTCTACATTCGTTCATAAGCCATCAACACATTAAAGTCAGCTAAACATTGTTTCTTCTAGTTCGCTAAGCTTATATAAAAATGTAACATTAAAATATTAAAATGTAAGCTGGACGTGGTGGCGCACGCCTTTAATCCCAGCACTTGGGAGGCAGAGGCAGGCGGATCTCTGTGAGTTCGAGGCCAGCCTGGTCTACAAAGCAAGTCCAGGACAGCCAGGGCTGTTACACAGAGAAACCCTGTCTCGAAAAACCAAAAAAAAAAAAATATATTAAAATGTTCTAACAACAAACTCACTTGGTTCATACCAAGAACTCAAAAGTGCATATCAAGTTTTTCTCACTATTTTAAAGAAAATACATACCACAGTATTACTGCTCTCCATTCAACTGCCTAATATTTTGATTCTTATTGTGGTCATTTATTTCAAACTATTTGTTAAATAAAAAGGGCACAGAACTGAATTTGTAGTATTCTCATAATGAAATAAAAACTGCTGAACTAAATAGTACTGAAATGTTACTAGTTTTCATTAGGTAGTATACCAAAGGTTACTGGGTTTTTTTTTAATCTACTTTATAAGTTTTGTTCAATTCATAAGTTATATTTTTTGCAACTAAGTTTTAAGAAAAAGATTAAATGTACTAACCCCTGCAATTGAAGTCAACTTCCTGAGCCTCAAGCAATACTGAACAGGTATTATTCTGGTTTTTGTTTATTTGTTTGTTTGGTTTTGGTTTTTTGAGATAGCATTTCTCTGTATAACCCTGGTGGTCCTGGAACTCACTCTGAGACCAGGCTGGCTTTGAACTCACAGAGATCTTCCTGCCTCTGCTGATCTAGCGACAGTTAAAATAATAGCTACGACAAACACCTTGCACTGCACCCAGACAGAGGCCTTGTCTGTCACACTAAGTGACAGCTCTTCAAACCCCTTCACACTGTAGAGGCCCTGTCTGTCACACTAAGTGACAGCTCTTCAAACCCCCTTCACACTGTAGAGGCCCTGTCTGTCACACTAAGTGACAGCTCTTCAAACCCCTTCACACTGTTGACAGTCCTGGTGCCTCAACTAGATACTGCCAGTTGTGCTGGCACTTGCTTCTCAAGGAAAAGTATCTCCTAAAGCTAAATTATTAATCCTGTTTTTTAAAACTCCTTTATTTTAAAGTTGTTAAATCAAATTTGAATTTTAAGTATACAGAAATATGCATCTCAAAAAATATAAAACACAAGGTCCTTTAGCTGCTGGAATACTATTCTGAAGACTATTCAGGGAAAAAGAAAACTTACAACGAAAAACAAAATTAACTCAGGCCATGAACTGCTAGAGCAAAAAAAAAAAAAAAGCTTATTCAAAAACAGGAAAGAAAAGCTAGCCAATCCTGCTGCAGAAAAAGGTTGCTGAGTCTCCTGAGCCTCTAAAATTTTAGAAATGTGTGAGGACTTCAGCTAACAAGACCCACAAGGACACAGAAGAAGCACACAGTGGATCAGCTGTGCTCTAAGATATGAAGAGTAGAAATCTTTGCCCTGTTCATTTCCTTCTATGTCCAAGGCATGTGCCTGAAACCCCAGGACTCAGATAGAAGCAGGAGGACAAGAATGGACTCCATGAGGACTAGAATGGACTCCATGAGGCCTGTCTCAGACAGACAGACAGACAGATATCAAGGTTAGAAATCAGAACCAAGAATAAAGAATGTAGGCACAATATCACAAGTGGTGTTCTTAGTTTGTGAATGTTAGCATAGGATGAAAGTTTCTAGTTACCTAAAACAATAAAACCCAATACTACAAGTTGGCAATCTCAAATATGATAGTTTTATTGTATTCTGTAGAAGACATTACTTACATTCGTTCTCTTTTTTTCTTTTCAAATTTAAAAAAAAAAAGTTTTTTTTTTCCCCTCAATTTTCAGCCAACAGTGTGTGTAATAAAGAAGAATCTTGGTTTGGGATCAGTCCTGAAAGAGCTTACTGGAACTGAGCAGTAGTGGAAACACACCTCTTCACTTACATACTGAGAAGAGTTGGTCCAATGGCTTCAAGCTACTTTAAGTAGCTTACACCTTCTACTGGAAAATCACCATTCTCCAGGAATAAACAGTGGGATTCTTTCCTTCAACAACCATTTTCCATACATAGTAACACTAGTAAGGTAGGACTTGAATTTACCCCCACCCCAACACCAATTCATCCAACCTCCATCACGAACCCATCACTACCTGCTTATTAATTTACTTACAGAGGAAATGGGTAAGCCAAGCCCCACTATGACGAGCATAGTGGTTGTGACGGTACTGTCATGGTACGGATACTTGATGCTGTTGTCAGTACAGAAAAAGCCTCTCTGAAATGGATATATGTGGCCCAAATTTAGAACAGCCATAGGCATGGAAGCTGTTGGGGAAGGGAAAAAAAGACACACATGATTACATTCAATTCACTTTAGGAAGGAGAGGGTATGGGATGTAAATCTTAACTAAACTCTGGTCTTTCTGGAGAAAGATCAATATTCTCAGACATCCAGCAGAAGGGCTAATGAGACAACGAAGCATCTGAGCATTCAAAACAAAAACAAAAACCTGCTTGCGTTGACCTCTATCTTAGGAACATCAGAAAAGAAGCCACCAGGGAAAAAAAACAAAGTTGGTTCATGGAAAACTAAAGCTGAGAATGCAGGCAAGTTTTCTATTTTACATCCTGTAATTCATTCCCATTTAATTTAACAGCTTAATATCCTAAATATGCTTAAGGAAGAAGACAAACTAACATAAATGAATTTAATAGCATCATAATATCTGAAGGACAAAGAAGTAAAAATCTGGTTTATATTAGAATACAGTACTAAGAAAAAAATTCAAGTTTATTTGATAATAAAAACAGAAAGGAGCAAGCATTTGTTCTCCAAGACAAACAAAAAAACAGCTTTATTAGTTTTGGCAGGGCTCCAAAACTACTCCAACATAGCACAGCATTAAACTTTAACACACCTCAGCCTCCCAAGCAGCTAGGTCTACAGGCACACAACACGTCACCTGGCTGGCAGTTTCTAAATATGCTCAAAATTACACTGATTCAGGCTTTGCTTTATACAGTTCAAACACTGAAGCCTCACTCGTTATACACTCAACACTAGGCTAAGCCAGGCACAGAAGATTAATTTGTGCAAGGTTCAAGATCTAGGCTCTGTTGTGTAAAATCAGAATGTACACTTGAGAGATTGCTTAAAAGAAATATCAACACAAACTTTTTTCAGAGGACAGTAACAAAACTGTTCCATATCTTGACTGTGATAGTAATTCTATTGAGTATTATTACTACATGCACATCCAAAGGGAAATAAAGACATAAATATGCCACGAAACAAAAATATTATTAGTGGTATAAAAGGACCAATAGAAATTCAGAGATTGACAAAAAATGAGATAGAAAAGGGCATTAAAGAGGCAACAGGTGGAGCACAGGCAACAGGAGGAGGCATGGGAGGGAGCAAGGGCAGCACCAGAGCTGCATTAACAAGAGCAGAGGGAGCATGCAAGAGTCGGCCCATCACGAGGCCTTCTCCACACCACATGTTCATGCATGCCAAGCCCTGGACTACACAAATGTACTCCATCCTTATCTCGACTCTGTGCAGCGCACATTCACTGCAGCCACTGCTGGCCTCTAAAGAAATGAAGAGTGGTCCTGGGACTTCACACGGGGCAGCAGGGGTCTAACGCTAGCTACTCCTCCTGTAGATGCAGGTGATCTGGCTCTAGTAAAAGGTCAGAACTGGGGTGATGAAGACAGACTGGAGGCAGTGGATCTGTCCTTTTAAAAAAATGATTGCTCAGTAAAAATACATCTGCTCATAATGAGACCTCACAGTCTATGCTGTTAATTATCTCTAAATTCTGCAAGTTTGAGGTTTTAATGACAGCATGAGGGCTTCAGGTTGTGTTTATTAAAGAATTTTGAGTTTAAAACACTGACCTAAAAAGAAATCTGTCTTCTTTTGGTCAAAGTCAGTGACATAGTAAAGTAAGTACTTTGAGAGAGAAAAAGGGAAATATTTAATACAACTTTGAAATAATTCAGAAATTAACTGATAGTGTCAACCAGGAAAGCAAAAAAGGATACAAGGAATAATGTTTTGAATATAGAAATGGCCAGGCATGGTGGCACACAGCTGTAATCCCAGCACTTGGGAGGCAGAGGCAGTTGGATCTCTGTGAGTTTTAGGCCAGACTGGCCTACAAAGTCCAGGACAGCCAGGCCCATTACACAGAGAAACTCTGTCTCGAAAAAACCCAAACAAAACAACACAAATTGAATATAGAAATGATACAGCTTGAAGGGTGCTCACAGTTTCTGAGGCAGACTTTGAAGGTGACACTTCAGAGTTTGGAGAAGAGAGAATGAGCACCCTATGACAGAAATGTGAAGTTGTAAGGAGGAGCTCGTTCATGGTGAACCCACGTTAGTTCAGTATTGAGAGTACTGCCTTTGGATTCATTTGTCACTTCCTAAAAGGTGTCAGCCTTGTCTTCCACTCCTCACATTGCCAATGAGGCCCCAATCACACTGAACTACTATGTTTTTGAAGCTCTGGAAGTATTCATATAATCTCAGCCAATATAATCTATTGGTGAGAGCTACTCTTCCCCTTCCTCCTCAAGGTAAGTTAGGTAGTCCCTTACCTGTTCCATGACAGTGTGAATAATTACTCTGCATTTTTACACATCTTTCAGCAACTCTAAAAGCAGATACTATTTTTATTATTATTGTGCTCTTTGTATCATGTACGTAGTTGGAGCTGAATAAAATTTTTTTAAAGAGCTAAGTAAATAAAATTCAGGATAGAGATGTGTAAACATTTGAAATTATAACTTAATATAAAAAGTTCTCAGAGAAAGCACGAAGTAAAAAATAACAGAGCATAATAGTCTTCATAAAACCATGAAAAGAGACTATAAAAGAAGAATGTCCTGCCCCTAAAGGCATTGCAGATGTGGCTACTATGTCACATGTGCATCAGTAGGTGGCAGAGAGGAGAGAGGCTATATTTATATTCAGTATTCTGACCTATGAACATCTGAATGAATAGTAGCCTAACATTCCTGGAAAAAAAGCAAGCTGGATACCAACATGTTGGCGTCACAGGGTAGCCTGTGATGACTACCAGACCAGTATGCGGCAAGCACCAGATGGGCTCCCAGAACAGGAAACAAGTCAGAAACTAAAAGAACTCTGCCTGGCCCTGGATTTGGGGGTTGTGGAAACCCAGCCCTGGGGTGAGATCTGGCCCAGATGGGATCACAAGAGCAAGGGAGCTGTCCTTGCCCCTCACATGCTGCAGCACTCAGGAGAACAAACCCTGCACCTTGCCTGGGTAGCACAATACAGCTGGTCCGGGCTATGGGAGTTGTAGGTGAAGCAGTCTTGAGGGAATGAGTGTGAGAGAGCCAACCCTGCCTTCTGTCCGTTATGTGGTGGTATTGCCTAGGGAGAGATACCCTCCCCTCCCTTTTGCCCTCACCACCATTGGCCGACAGGAGATCTGGCCCAGATGGGGTCACAAGAGCAGGAGAGCTGTCCCTTCCCCTCATATGCTGCAGCACTCCAGAGAGCAGGCCCTGCACCTTTCCATAGTAGAACTTGCCCTGCAAGTGGGGGTTGCAGCTGTAGAACCAGGGCTTTGAGTTGGCCCACCTCAACATCTACCCCATGGATGAACTGCTGGAGTGCAAGAAGAGGCCAATACCACAACCCAAAAGTACAGGATCTCCGTGACACAGGACAGTTCCAGCATATCTGAGAGGAGTTCCAGTGAGGTTCCAGTATTGACAAAGTAACAGAAACCAGAGGCCTCATAGCAGACCAAGGAGTCATTTTAATGAACATTTGCAAGCAAAATGTGTGGACAAAAAGGAATATTGTGGTACACACTGAGAAACACTGAAGCTTCCACAGTGAGAGTTTATTTTTTATGTTGAGACAGATTGCAAGGATGGAAGGTGGGTCTGAGGGGAGGTAGGAGATAAGAGGGACCAGGGTGCATGATGTGA
This sequence comes from Lophiomys imhausi, assembly GCA_907164525.1. Taxonomy (NCBI): domain Eukaryota; kingdom Metazoa; phylum Chordata; class Mammalia; order Rodentia; family Muridae; genus Lophiomys; species Lophiomys imhausi. The sequence goes on along the minus strand of CAJQZJ010032584.1, from coordinate 1,758,499 downwards.
AATTCACATAATAAAAATTTTTCAATAAAAAAGAAGGAAGAATGGCTTATTATATACTCTAGAGGGCAGGAAACATGTCTATCTTGTTCAGCAGCATGAACCAACACTAGAAAAGGGCAATGTTGTAACACAAACGCCAAAGCTTAAAGTGCCCTGAAGCTAGTTATCTGGGTAAATGCAAGATGTCAAACATCCACATTAAAGAGAACAAAAACTCAGTAAAGGCCATGAAGTCTGAGGGAAAGGTCATCAACTCAATGAGGTTCCTTTCTGAAATTCACTTTTTATTCTTTGACGGTTTTATGAAAGTATATAATGGACTTCAGTCATTTTCACCTCTCATTGCCCTCTGACAAACCCCATCCCACTGAAACCCTTCTTTTTTCAACATGTCTCCCTCCTACCTTCATATCTGTTATGTGAGTTTTCCTTATTTAAACATCAGGTTATATTACAAAGATGTCCACTACTAGTCATAAGTGTTACATGTTACAAGGAGAAGGAGAGAGAAAGGGAAAGGGACAGAGATGTATTCATCTAAATAAATACTTCTATCTGTACATGGCACATATGCCTGCAATCCCCAGAATTTAGGGAACTGAGGCAGAGGAATCATGAGTTCAAGTAAGCCTTGGCCACAAAATAAGATATTTCAAAAAAAAATATTCTTGCCTGGCGTGGTAGAGCACACCTTTAATCCCAGCACTCTGGAGGCAGAATGTAGGAGGGTCTCTGCAAATTCAAGGCCAGCCTCGCCTGGTCTATGCAGTAAGTTCCAGGCCAGCCAAGATGACACAATGAGACCCTGTCTCAAAATATGAAAAAAAATTTAAATCCTTTTTTGCTATAGAGATTATTTTTAATGGTAATATTCTAAGGGACTGATAGAGAACTGCATGTTCAAATTAGTCTTACGGAAAGAGTCCTCTCTAAAAAACTTTCATAGGGCAGGCACATTCTTTCCTTAATATCTAAAGGATATAGATATTCTTTTCAATTTTTTAAAAAAGTATTTATGTGTATGGTTATTTTTGCCTGGTGCTCAAGAGACCTATCTCTGTGCTCTCTGTCTTCTGGTTCCTGCCAGAGCAGCCTCTTCATCATTGTGCTTTTTATTTACTGTATTTCTTCTAAGACATGCTGAAGAAGATAAATGACTACCTGAAATCATGTGTGTGTATCTACTGAATGATTCTTCCATTTTATATACAGTATGTATACTTTTAAGTATGTGCTGTTATAAAATATTCCAGTGGAATAAGTCTAAGCTACATTTTGCAGAGAAAACTAATCAACAAATGTTCCACTTTATAGTAACAAAGGTAAAGAAATTAAGTTCTGGGGCTGGAGCAATGGCTCAGCTGTTAACAGTACTTGTTGCTCTTGTAGAGGACCAGGGTTCAGTTGCCAGCACACATGTGACAGTTTACAACCATTTGTGCTTTCAGTTCCAGAAGATACGATACCCTCTTCTGGCCTCCGTGGGCACTGCACATATATGGTACACAGACAGACACATATGCAAAACACACACATAAAATAAAATAATACATTTTTTTCTTCAAAAAAAAAAGAAGAATGAGTTAGGTGTGGTAGCAGACTTGTAATCCTAGCACTTGGGTGGAGACAAGAGGATCAGCAGGAATTTGACGTCATTCTGGGGTACACTGAATTCAAAGCCAGTATAAGTATATGATACCCTGTCTCAAAAAACAAAAAAAGTACAAAACTTACTTGTAAATGAAATTTTTATTAAACTATATTTATTAATACCTAATAAACAGCTATAACCTATAAACACCTAACACCTAATAACACTTACACAATCCTGCTTCAACTCTTTTGAAAGGATATTAAGGCCACGGGTCTTTTTTGGGCAACTTGGTGAGCCTTCTGTGTGCTGGCTCGCCTCTAACAGCACTCAGCAGTCTGGCTCTGGCAAAGTCACGGCCTCCTATTTCAGTTTAAATTTGAGGCTTTCTCCTCAGGATGGGGGCCCAGCCTGGCTCACAGGCTCCAGCGGCCAGCTTCCTTCAACCACTCAGTTCGGCCAGCTTCAGTCATATATGGCCAGATGCTGTGCTGCTCGGCCTAGTCTTTCACTTCAAAGCCTTGTCACGGCTTCTCGGGACAGAAGGTACTCTCCTACCTGTTGCTGAGGTCTCCTCAGAGTGTGTTTGCAGGCTGGGGAGCGTGTAAGCATGCACCTCACACCTCGAGCCAGGACTGTCACTGCCTGCAGGTCCGCTTCAGCTGGACTGTCAACCAGTCGCAGCTTTCCGTAGGCTGTCCTTATTGTCATTTCTATGATCTCCTCAGCACATGCATGCCTCATACATACCTCACTCATTCGCTAACATACCTTTGGCCACTCTGCTCCTGCTGCCATTGTCCTTAAAGTTTTTCTTGGCCTTCTTGGGCTGGCTCGTGACCAGTCCCTTTCTGAGGCCCTTTTCTGTCAACACGACATCAGTGCAAGCAACTGGCACACAAGTATCTCTCTTGTGGGCCGCCTCCTCCTCACATAGCTCGGCTGCGTGTTCATCTCTCTGTCTCTCCTCCATGGGGGCTCCTCCTCATGTGGAGCTCTCTGGCTTAAATAGAGCGTGGTTCTCGCGGTCTTTCGTGGGGTCTCGTCCTTTCTCACGCTCTTTGGTGGTTCTGGCAGTCCTTGGCCATGCCCCTCCACTGGGCACTTTCTCCAAGTCTCTCTAGACTGTGGCTTTGCAGCCACGCCCCTTAACAAAGCTCTGCTTCCTCTCAGAGCCACCAACTGGGCTCTGCCCATTTTAAAGGGAAACAACCCAGATGTCCCTCAACTGAAGAATGGATTAAAAAACTGTGCTACATCTACACAATGGAATACTACTCAGCTATCAGAAACAACGAAATTATGCAATTTTCAGCCAAATGGATGGAACTAGAGAAGCTCATCCTGAGTGAGCTAACCCAGACTCAGAAGGATGCAGATGGCATCTATTCACTTATAGGATTTTAGCTATCTAGTACAGGCTATCTATACTACAACCAACACACCAAAAGGAACATGGACATAGACTTTTTTTTTTGTTTTTGTTTGTTTGTTTGTTGGTCTGTTTTTTAGTAGTCCCTCCCTAGCAATGAGACACTTTTCACTGGTGGTACTGCCTTGTAGGCCCCCGGTGTATGAGGAGGCTCTTGGCCTTCATATGACTTCTGAACTGGGGCGAGGGACTGTTATGTAGGGACACTCCACTCCAGAGGAGCAAGATGGAAGGGTTAGGGGGTAGAGGATGGGAGGGCAGGGCTCGGAAGCAGGGAAAGAGGACAATATGATGGAGATGTAACCTGAAGCAACAAATAAATAAATTTATTAAAAATAAAAAAAATAAAGAGAGACAGTGTCCAAAAGCCCTTTCTCTCAGTTTCATAGGCATTACCAATTACATCTGTTTGCCCAGGACCATATGCTGCCATTTGCCAGGCCAATCTGCATTCAAAGCCCTTACTAATTCACTATGCTTACTTGCTGGAAAGAACGCAATAAAAACATCAAGAAGTTATCAAACTGACTACAGTAACTTCAATTCTTATTCTTTCCTCCATTTTTTTCAAAAGCTTCAATCCAAAACATTTAGTTACTGTGCTAAACCTCAGGGAATTTTAAGTGTGAAAGGTGTGGATGGAATAAAGTGCTGGTTAAGCCTCCTTAGGCTGCTACCACTGATTCTGACAGGAACTGGCAGGAGACTAAACACAACTTTCTTCTCCTGCCATGTTTTCCCTGTCTAAATCCATGTAGATGCCAAAAGGCAAGGTCAGCTTCATGAAGCAGAAGGCAGCTGTGGTACAATGATGGAGAGCAAGTCCACTGAACAAGTGCAAGGTTCCTGACTCTAGAGGCAGAAGCGAAGGCCAATCAGAAATCTGTGGGAAACAGTAGCTGAGAATGAGACAAAGGCCTGTTAATGGAGTCTATATTACTACATCTTATGAACTCTGGACACTATATTGTGGATAAGCACACTATCCAATTTGTGCTTTCATGGGGGTTGAAGACTCTAAGAAGAAAGGAAAAAGCAATGTGAAGGCAGAAGAGAGGAAAGGCAAGAGGCAAGAAGTACTCCTGTACAGGAAAAAAGCTGAGGGCCAGAAATAAAGGAATGAGCATGGGCAAAGGATAGAGACTCGTGGATGTGTCTCTATGTACACAGTTAGGGATCTCCACACATACTGCCTCTGGTGTTGTGTAGAGAGTCTACTCTCTCACTTACCCTGAGTATACTGCCATCAAATAATAATCTCTGCATAGTTTTGCTCACTGTAAGCACTTCAAGGAATATTGCTGGAATGAAAAAGCAAGCAAAAACTTTTGAAGCCCGTAATAATCTTGTGTAACAACAAACTTATATCCTGAAAAGTTTTACATCATTTTTCTTTTTTTTTTTTTTTTTTTTTTTTTTTTTTTTTTTTTTTTTTTTTTTTGGTTTTTCGAGACAGGGTTTCTCTGTGTAGCCCTGGCTGTCCTGGACTCACTTTGTAGACCAGGCTGGCCTCGAACTCGCAAAGATCCGCCTGCCTCTGCCTCCCAAGTGCTGGGATTAAAGGCGTGCGCCACCACTGCCCGGCAACATCATTTTTCTTAAAGGTGTAAGTTCAAACAAATCAAAACAAAAAACAAAAAAACCAGCAAACAATCTGAAACTCAAGAATAGGCTACAGATGTAGGACTCAGTGTACTTGCTGAGCATACATGAAGTCTTGGTTTAATTCCCAGCGACAATGTGCGTGCACGCACACACACACACACACACACACACACACACACACACACACAGGGGAGGGAGGTTGTGCAAGAGGAACATTTTCAATTCTAATCACTATTCTTTCTCATACTTGTTTTGCCGCTGAGAACACAAATGGCTAACAAACATGAACAGACTTAACAGAACCATGTTAATTACTAATGCAAACTTATAATTTACAAGTCCCCAGAATACTGAAGTCAACTCCTGTAGTGCCAAGAATCACCCCAAACAAAGTTTCAGCTGTGACTACTGTACAAACACTGCTCTCAGCAGGGGCCCTTACTCTTTCCTCAGTGAAAACAAAGTCAGGGACCCAACTGCCTCTTCTTAACTGACTCGCGCCAAAACAGAATTCTACACCTTCTTGCAGGAAAGCAAAAAGATGAGACCTACAAATAAGATGCTGAAGAGTAAGAGCTAACTGGTGAATGGTAAGCTGCAGACTCAGCTCCTGTGTTATTCAGAACTGTAGGACACTGTACCACAGTACATATCATGACATATATGTGACCTATGGATCACACTTATGTACTCCACTCCTCCATGCAATCTCCAATCAGCATTCACTCCACACATCTTCAAAGTTAGCAAGGAAACTGCATTTCTATACTTTTGTTCTAAGACTCTGAAAGTTTCACATGTTGTTTTGCAGTACATAAAATTCTACATACTATGAGCAAAAAGTGTAAGTCTTACTGTGCTCACTTCTTAAAGCAAAAGCATATTTTGGGTTTACTAATTAATTTATCTATTTATAATGTGTATGAGTATTTTGCTTGCTGGTATGTTATGTGCACCACATACATTCTTGAAGTTGTCAGAATTGGGTATTAGATCCTCTGGAACTGGAGTCACAGGTGTTTGTGAGCCACCATGTGGATGCTGGGAACTAAAGTCAGTACTCTGTAAGAGCAGCAAGTACTATTAACCACTGAGCAACTCACTAGACCCAGAAGTACAAACATGTACAAAGTACAAAGATGGGTTTCACACAGAAAAGGTTTATAGCACAGATGTCTGTGGATATTTACTGACTTTCACCACACAAGTGAAACAACCGGATTGTGTTGCATGACCCTTCTCATATATTCCAAGAGAAACAAACCTTTATTGAGCAACATTACGGGCCATTAACCATGTTAATGTTCACATAATAAACACATTTCATCTTCACAGAGGAACACAATTATATTTCAGATTTCCTACCACAGAATCTGTAAAAGTTAAAAGTAAAAAAACTAAATCAGTAATAAGAGTATGGATCAGATACAAAGAAATGTATTCACTATATCAGCAAAATAATCTATAAAATCATAAAATCATCCTATGTGGTATAATTTCACTAACATAAAATAAATGTTGTTTGTATTTAAATATACATGGGAAAGTCTAAAAAAATACATAATGAATTTTCAAGTTGGTATTTTCAGAGACAGAACACAATCAGGTGGAAGACATTTCCTGCTGTATATACCTCCAAGCTTAACTATTTTCTAACAAAAGATTAAGATCACATCTGAATTTTCCAAATGTTTAATCACAATAATTTATGTTTCCTAAAATTATGCTTATTTTCCTAAAATTCCTAATTCCTAAATTCCTAAAATTGTTAACTTACTTAAAAGCATACTATCCTTTTCCTGTAATTATACATATAGAGCTCTCCTGAAAACACCCTGCCTGTAGTAAGACTTCTTATTCTGTTCAGAATCAAGAACAATGCAGTCATAGCAATGACTAGCTGGTATGCTTGGATGATACCTCTGAGAAGATTCACAGCAAAACAACTGTCTTCTAGGAGATCGGTTCTCAACCTTCCTAATGCTGCAAACCTTTAACACAGTTCCTCATGTGGTGACCCTAACCATAAATTTATGTCATTGCTACTTCATAACTGTAATTTTGCTAGTTATGAATCATAATGTAAATATGATTACAACAAAAAAGGTAGACTGAGGCTAGAGAGATGACTCAGCAGTTAAGAGCACTGGCTGCTCTTCTGGAGGACCTGGGTTCAAATCCCAGCACCCACATGGCAGCTTACAACTGTCTGTAACTCCTATAATGTACATAAAATTAAAATTAATAAATTATTTTTAACAAAAAGGTAGCTTGAAAATGAGATGTGTGAATGTGTATGGCCGGTCATGATTCAGCCTTTAAAAACCAATGTGGGGACAAAGCTAAAGCAAATTATTTAAAAGTTATTATCACTAACAGCATCTCTTAGCTAAACAGTATTCAGAAACTCACAGACACTAACTCTCCCCAGTAGCCAGCTGCTGGGAGTATAGTAGGGCAGGTAAGCAGCATCCCAGGGAGGACAAGATCGTAACACATCTCTTCACACTATACCTCACACCAGCTGTCCTCTACAACAGGAGTCTGACACCAGGGAATTGGTTTCTTGTAACCGAAATTTTTTATTAAAAACACTTATATTTATTAACACTTAACTGAAGGGGCTGATAGGTTAATATAAGTTAGATTTAGTGAATA
>CAJQZJ010032584.1:1739810-1750813 GCA_907164525.1 Lophiomys imhausi | reverse complement strand
TTTAGTAATAAATAAGTGGTAAATAATAATTTAAAAGTTCGGTTACACTTAACAATCACCACCTATAAAGCACCCACAACCTACAATATCTAATGCCTATAAACACTCAAACCCTAGGAACATTTAAGCAACCCTAGTTTAATTTTCTTGAAAGGACATTAAAATTCTCTAATGCAGGTCCATTCGGGCATCTTGGTTGGAAGTCTAGCTCTGGCATCCACAGCAAAATTATCTTCAGCTTGGCTAAGCTTCCTCCGAGCCTAACATTGCCAATTAGCTCGTGCAGTCAGTTCCACAGTCTCCTCAGCCCGTGTGTGTCACAGGCCAGGTTTTAAGGCCTATAGCAGCAGTTTGTTGGCTTCCTCAACAGGGATTCATCTTCACACGGTCTCCTCAGAGATGTAGCCTCTATCTCTGAGGATTCCTCACAGCTGCTTTGCTCCTGTCGCTGTGGTTCGCATAAGCCAGTCCCAATTTTCCCAGCAGCATACCTTAGGCCTCTTTGCTTCCGCTGCCAACATCAGTCCTTAGAGTTCCTTTCTGTGCCTCAGGGCTCAGGCTATTTTAGCGTGGCCTCAGGGCAGATGGCATATGTTGCTTAGTATTTCAATCTCCCACAAGTGAGTGCACTCATATCTCCTCCATCCATGGGGACAAAAGTCACATGGAACTCCCTAACTTATATAGGGTGTGGTTTCGTCGTCTTTTGAAGTGTCCTGTAGACTCGCAAACTCTCTTCAGAAAAATGGCACTTCCCAAGACTTCTTTGGCTTTGTAGCCACGCCTCCACCAGGCACTTCCTGAAGGCTTTTCTCTGCCTTCCCTGGGCCTCAAGTCTTACATAGTCCTGGGTCCTTCAAAATAAGGCAGTGACCAGCAGCTGAGCAGTATTCAGTAGCCCAAAGTTTTGTATAGCGTCTTTCAAAGTGTGGCTGCATTGAGAAACTTTTCTTCAGTTTCCAGTGCTTTGAAAAAGTCCATATGCTGCCAGGTGCCAGGCTGATCTGCATGCCCTTGAAGAGTCCTTACTAAATCTAACCCATTACAGTTTCTTGAAAGAATGACCTTTTCCCCTAACCCACCTTCAGCCCATAGCCTGCTGAACCTGAGCACCTCTGTGCACACACCCTCCTTGACACTTAGTTTCTTTGGATCAATGGATTGTATGTAGCATGGCGATCCTGTATGTACAGGCTAATATCTGATTATGGCTGAGTAAATACCCTGCCACACACCCTCCTTTTAGCTGTTGAAGGTCAGAAGGAAGTAATAAATTTTGGGCTCACTACTGCTTTGTGTTATCTGGGTTGTTTTTAGAAAGCTCTATCATTCATTCCCACCTTAAATGTTTTGAGTGTGTGTGTGTGTGCACAATTCAGTTTTGAAAATAGTTTATTACTTTCTTTCCAAATGGGTTACAAATTCTTTCCAGAGTAACATGGAGCATCCTCCTACTGATCAACTGTTATGTGCTATTTCTGAACATGTGTGGAGGTCATAGGACAACAGGTAGGACTTGATTCACTCCTACTACATGGGTTCTGAGGCTCAACTTCAAGTGCTTAGACTTGGCAGCAAACATCTTTACTCACTGAGTCATCTTACTGTTCAAGGTGGAGGTGAAAGGGCAGGTGGGAGGGGTTGACGTTACAGAGCACTGGTACAGAGACCAGAGAGTGACAGGCAGGGGCAAAGAACAAAGCACTCTGAGCTTTCGGACACAGAAGCATTCTGGTCACTGGCTCACAGCACCACCTGTCTGTGGTCAGCTTGACTCTACTCTGGAAAGTGCCCTGTCCCCTTTCTCTCTCACTCGGACAGGAGAGAGCAAGGAAGAGAGAGTCTGGGTTTAAGTGACACTCACCAAGGAAAGGTTTTGGTGTGTTTTTGTTTGTTTGGGGGGAGGGGTTGTTGTTTGTTTTTGCATTGTATGGTTTTGAGTTGGTAATTCCCAACAGTATCCTCAACCTTGGTGCATTTTAGTTCATTCACATACTTATGATCTTTTCAGGTATATATTTAAACAGCTTTCTAAAAAAATCCAGAGGTGGGGCTGAGGATATGCTAAGTGGTAGCACATCAACCCACAGGATCACAAGAAAACAAAAGCAAAGCCAAAAATGTCCAAAGCTGTAACAGTAGGGTGCTTTACTATGTACTCAGATTCACATGTGCACACACTCAGAGAGAGAGAGTGTGTGTGTGTGAGTGTGTGTTGAGGAGAAGAGGAAAGGGTGCTCACCTATTTCCTCACACCAGCTGATCCCGTTTCCTCTCAGCAAAGCACATGAAACAGTGCCCACTGGCCAAGCACACTCCCTTATGCTAACAGCTGTTCTCTTTTTTTTGAAGCTGGCTAAGGTCACAGAGTCAGCAGCAAGTTTTCCATGTGGCTTTCTGTATGCAAGAGGCAGGGAAATGACTAAGTTATACATGATTATTTCTAGTTTCCCTTCTCTGGGACACTTATCAGGGAAATCTCTTTGAGATTTCTTCAGTACTTGAAGCTATAACTCTGTTTGTTTGTTTGCTTTTGTTTTTTGAGACAGGGTTTCTCTGTGTAGCCTTGGCTGTCTTGGAACTCACTCTGTAGACCAGCCTGGCATTGAACTCACAGAGATCAGCCTACTTCTGCCTCCCAAGTGCTGGGAGTAAAGGTGTGTGCCACCACGCCTGGCAATTACAGACAGCTGTGAACTGCCATGTGGGTGCTGGGATTTGAACCTGGGTCCTTTGGAAGAGCAGTAAGTGCTCTTAACTGCTGAGCCATCTCTCCAGCTCTTGAAGCTATAATTCAATCATGCCAAAAAAAGTTCTGTTTAGAGAACTGGAATTGGAGTTGGGAATAATAAGGGCACATTTTGAAAGGAACAGCAAAATTGTACCATAGTATATGCACCATAAATGGGCAGCCTATTAGAAATGCATTTATGCTGACACATCATGTAACTCCATTTACATGAATTAAATGGCAGACACTAGGGGAAGGAGGACAGCTCAATGGTTACCAGAGGTGAGGGGTGGTGGGGGAAGTGTATTACAAAGCACAAGTGTGAAAGAATAATAAATCAATGGCTTATGAGAAAACTGATCAACTCTGTATCCTGACTCTGTAGCAACTACATGGCTAAATTCTAAATTGCCTACATTCCTTCTATGGGGCTGGAGAGACTGAGTGTTCATACTGCTCTTGCACAGGACCTGGGCTTGGTTCCCAGTACCTACATACAGCAGCTCACAGTGCCTTGTAATACCAGTTCCAGGGGATTTGATGCCCCTCCGGCCCTCCTTGGGCACCTGCACACACATGGTACACATAAACTTATGTACATACACACACACATACACATAAATAAAAACCAGTATTTTTAAACTGTTCAATCTAAATTCATTACATGCCCAAAGAGAGAAATTTATATTGTGTAACAAATTAACCACAAACCCACTGCAATCTGGCCGAGCTTCATCTCCCCTCCATATTAGCTGTGCCTGTGCACGCTCTGCAGTTTCTTCACTCTCTACCTGGCAGAAGTCTACTTGCCATATGAGCTTCCACTCCAATGCTGCTGCAATCCTTCCTTCGGTGCAGCAGGATGGAGTCCCGGAAAGGGCGGAGTAGTCAGATACGCCTGCCTTGGTTTACTTCTGGCACATTCCAAGTTACTACTTCAATGAGCATTAGCAAATTTCTTTCCTAATTTCAGTTTCCTCATCTAGTAAATGAGAATAATATTTACCTACCACTCAGAAATGTTATGAACTAAAAGCCCATATACTAATATGGTGTCTGGCATATTATGATTTTTCTTTAAAAATGTTTTCTTCCCTAATCTTTCTCTTCTGCTCTCTTGCTATGATATGTAAATCTATCAGGATGCTTAATTCAAGTATTGTGATTATCTCTCCAAATAAAACAGGCCTGTGATCCTTGGACTCACATTAGCTAGCAAGTTCACTGTCTCATAGTCAACACTATCTAATATGCTTGCCTGCTTTGATATGATGTTAAAGGAGTTAACAAGACAGAGAGAAGCTGACAGAAGAGACGAAAGTACACTGGGACAGCAAGGCTGACCCGAGGATTCCAAAGTTTCTCCAAGGATATTATATGCGGCAGAAACTTCAGATAGCCTGGACATTCAACTGTGGGCCTGTGAGACAGGTCATCAAGTAACACCTGAACCACTTCTCAAAAGTGATCCTCTTACTTCCATGTGTGAGCCAGGGCATTCAGCCATGCACATTCACACACAAATAAATGCTTAATATATAAAGTTTTAAAATGAGGGATAAAGTGACAAGTATCAGATACAAACAATGAAATCTTACACAGCCATTAAAATTTTGAAGAAGACTATCTGGGCACAGTGACACACATTTATAATCCTAGCACTCTAGAGACAGGCAGAAGGATTTCAAGTCTGAAGCCAGCTCGGTCATACAGTAAGTTCTAGACTAACCTATATTACATAGTGAGATTCAAAAGTTAAAACATCAACAACAGGGGGGGAAAAAGAAAAAGAAAAGACTACCTACAATTTTACAACATAACCATATGTGCCAGAGTGTATTACGTCTGGTTTTTGGCAGCAGAGACAGAACTGCTGTAGGAGTTTGTAGTCAAGGAAGCCAGCATAGTGAGAGCTCAAAAAACCAACATTAGTGGGCTGGAGAGATGGCCTGGTGCTTAAAAGTGATTGCTGGTCTATTATGAAGACAAAAGTTTGGGTCCCAGCACCCACACTAGGAAGGTTCAAATGGCTATAATTCAAGCTCCACGGGATCTGTCATCATCTTCGGCCTCCAGGGGCACTCACATATATATATGTACATACCCTCAAGTACACACACACACAGTAACAATAATAGTCATAATAATCTTGTTTAAGTAGAAAAAACAAAGTGGTTAAGAACACTGAACACTCTTCCAGAGGACCTAGATTCAATTACCAACATTGACATGGCAACTCACAACTGTCTGTAACTCCAGTTTTATCTAATGCCCTTTTCTGGCCTTGGCAGGCAGTAGGTACACATGTGGTACATACACACATATATGTATAGATAAAACATTCACATATTAAAAAATATTTTTAAAACATAAAAATAAAAAACAAGGTAATAGGCTACGCTAGCAAAATGTCTAAGCAAATAAAGGTACTTTTCACACAAGCCTGGCAACCCAGAACCTAATGGGAGGAGAGAACTGATCCCGTTAAATTGTCCTCTGCTCACCACATGTGCATCATGGTACACACACACACACACACACACACACTATGCAGACACAAATAACACTGTTTCACATTGTATTTATCTTATCTGTATGGGTATTTTGTCTGCATGTATGTCTGGGCATCCATCCCATGCATACCTGGTTCCTACTGGAGGCTAGAAGATGATGTTGGATCCCCTGGGACTGGTGGTATGAGCCACCATGTGGGTGCTGGGAGTTAAATCTGGGTTGTCTGGAAGAGTGGCCAGTGCCCTTAACCACTGAGTCATGAATCATCTTTCCAGCTCCAGTATTTAAAAAGAGGAGGGCGAGGAGAGGATGGAGAAATAGCTCAATGGTGAAGAACCCTTGTTGCTTTCCCAGAAAACCTGGATTCTTTTCCTAGCACCCACATAGGAGCTCACAACCAGCCAGACTCCAGTTACAGGGAATTCAATGTCCTCCTCCAGCCTCACAACCAGACATGCGGTGCATACACATACATGCAAGCAAACTACTCCAACACATAAAATAAACCTTTTGGGGGGGCATTGAAACAGGGTCTCTCTACATATCCCTGACTATCCTGGAACTCACTATGTAGACCAGGCTGGCCTTGAAGTCACAAAGATGTGCCTACCTCTGCATACAGAGTGCTGTGATTACAGGTGTGCACCATCAACCCCCACTCAAAAATCAATATATTTTTTTAAAGAACAAAGTTAATTTTTTTTAACCTGGAAGGTTGAGTATGATGATACATGCTTGTAACCCCACTACTTTGGGCAGAAGCAGGAGACTTCTGCAAATTGGAGGTCAGTTTAGAATATATAGTAAATTCGAAACCAATCAAGACTATATACAAGACACTGTTTAAAAAACACACATGGTCAGGGCGTGGTGGCGCACTCAACCCAGCACTTGGGAGGCAGAGGCAGGTGAATCTCTGTGAGTTCGAGGCCAGCCTCGTCTACAGAACGAGTTCCAGGACAGCTAGGGCTATTACACAGAGAAACTCTGTCTGTCTGGAAAAAAAAAAAAGACATACAGAAATAAAAATGACACAGGAAAGATAGACAACCACAGTGTTGAAAGGGTAGTCACCTCTGGGTGGCAAGCACAGAAGGATTACAAGTGCAACAAATTTTCTTTTATGGTCTTCTTAGAGTTTGTCAATTATGAATTGATTTTAGAAAATTTGAAAGTCACAGAATATTTTAAAGAAAAAAAACTAACCTAGAACTTAATAATTGACAGCATTTCATGTCTCATGACTTAAATATGCAACATAGCGAACTAAGTAGACTGTACCAATATCTATACAGTGAGATGTCATTAATTTCCAGAATCAAAAGAAAGAGAAGGGAAAGAAAAGGAGAAAGGGAGAAAAGTGATGTACAGATGGAAGGTAATATACAGTTTTTTAAATGAGATCTCGCTGTCTTGCCCAGGCTGACCCCAAACCTGCAATCCTGTCTCAGCCTTCCACATAGCTAGGATTATAGGCATGTATCACCACATAGGGCTTTATTTTATTTATTTATTTTTGGTTTTTTGAGACAGGGTTTCTCTGTGTAGCCCTGGCTGTCCTGGACTCACTTTGTAGACCAGGCTGGCCTGGAACTTACAGAGATCCACCTGCCTCTGCTTCACTAGTGCTGGGATTAAACGCGTGTGCCACCAGCGCCCGGCTCACATAGGGCTTTAAAAGACATAATGTTTCTTTTGCATTGTTCTGTGGCCCAGGCGGGCCTGGAACTTGCAGCAATCTACCTGCTTCATGCTTCCAAGTGCTGCCCACAGGCATGAGCTACTATGCCCACCTGAAAAGGTCGTTTTTTAAATTGGAAAGTCTGTTGCAGTTTCATGGGTACACTCCATCAAATACTAACTCCACACTTTTGTCTGTCTTGCCAACCATCATCGAGCTTCAGAAGACAATGCAAGAAAGTTATCAAAGGGAATGTTCCCCTTTGAAGTACAGCCTCCAGAGTTTAGTCTCTGCTTTAAACATGTGATCTACAGGATCTTGTCTACATATTTAACTTGTAAACCAAAGACTTATGTATTTGGGAAGAATACCTTGTTAAGTTACCTCTCTCTATGAGAGAACTAACAATGAGACTTGGCTCAGCGAGTCCACCCTCAAAATTCCATGAACCAATGAACCCTTCTTTACCAGCAGTAAAAAAGAAGTCAGTTCTTCCATCAGTAGGAAGCCCTATATATTCCTATGAGTAACAAATGTTCACTACTATACCAATTCTTTGATCAAGCTGTCAAATTAGAATGCTTGTGAAATTCTAGAGTAGTCATCTACAGGAGTTGTACATATGTGCCTCAGAAGTTGTATGGGGCAGCAGTGGAGAGGAAAGGCTAAAATCTTTAAGGAAACTGCTTCATTAATCAAGCTTACAGAAATCAGACTGACTTGATTCATTATCTAGATACAAAATTAGTTATCTTCATGCTCAAAATATGTGTAGGAAATTTTCAAGAATCTACGATTATGGCAGGTAGCTGAGGAACCCGGCACTCAACTGTGGGGCATATAATCAATCAAGTGAGATCTAGACCTGAGACTGCACACCCTGACCCCATAGTTTACATACCACCAAATTTTTAAAAGGTCTCTCAAATCTTAAGAGCATTTACATGGAGTGTGTTTAGTCTGAAATTATGCCAAGTGGCAAAGGCCCAGAAACTGAAATAATGTTTATTAACTTTAGGGTCTCAGAAATATAAAAAAAAAAATCTCACTTTGGCAAGAAGTCATCAACTTGGCATATCTAAATTAGTACACTGTTTACAACACACACACACACACACACACACACACACACACACTGTTTTATACACACAAATATAAGACATACAGGACAAGAAATTTTTTACAATGTTCTTTTTTAATAGTTATGATTATGGAAATAAACCATTTATCCATTTTTTAAAGTTTATTTAATCCACTCAAGTTGTTTCATATAGAAGAGACACTGAAGAAGGACTCCCATGAATTGCTTCTTTAAGAGTAAGCACTGAATATAGCAACTATACAGTAAATACTTATAACCACAAGAAACAAGAAAAAGAGCACACTCAGGAACAGAGCAACCCTAAGGAATACGTTAATTACATTCTTGTTTAAACCCAACGAGTCTGAAACAGACAGTACTCTCTTCATTACAAAATAGACCAACAGTGTGACCTGATCAAAGAAAACTGTGCAGCACAATTCTGACATTTTAATCCCCAGGCCCCAAATCTCAAACTCCTTCTATCATAATTGGTAGCAGTTACTTTACAAAAACCAATCAATGTATCCACCATTTTTGTTTTGAGACAAAAATCTCATTATGTAAACTTTGGCCTCAAACTTAAAGCAATCCTCCTACCTCTGCCTCCTAAATGTTGGGATTACAGGAATACACCACTATGCCCAACTTCAAATAAGGTATTATTTCTCAGTGCCGGGCATGGTAGCGCACGCCTTTAATCCCAGCACTCAGGAGGTAGAGGCAGGCAGATCTCTGTGAGTTCAGGGCCAGCCTGGTCTACAAAGTGAGTCCAGGACAACCAGGGCTACACAAAGAAACCCTTACTCAAAAAACCAAAAAAAAAGTTATTTTTCAGTAAACTTCAAAGAAGTTGTTTCTAAGTGAGGGTCAAATACTTCTGATCTAAAGTTATTTTCTTTATCTCTGTTGATCATTGTACACTAACTAGGACATCATAGCAAACTATGACAATCTATTATCTGTGACTCATTGTTTCAACTGGTATCCTTAACTGAGCCTCCTCCCATTCTCCTCAAAAGGACATGATGCTGTTAACCTGACCTGGTGGTGCACTGGTAATCTCTGTGTTCAAGAGCTGATGTGAGCCAGTAAGTGCCTTGGCAGGTAGAGGTGCTGGCTGTGCAAGGCTGGTGATTGCATTTCATCCCTAGAACCCACACGAAGGTGGAAGAAAGGTGGAAGGAGAGCCCAAAAGTAATTTTAAAGTCTCTTACTATTATAAACTACTATAGCTCCCAAGTTTTCCCTCATAAGCATGCACTGGTTTGTTATCTTCTCTATTTGTGTGATGACTACTTAACACAGGGTCTGGCACATAGTAAATGAACACATATTTGTGGAAGAAACAAATGACTAAAAATGTAGCAGGCAACACCGGGCCACAGAACAATTACATACAAACATGAGACCCAGTCCTTTTCAGACAAAGAAACTGAAGCTGTGAACTTGACATTCAAGCAGTTGTAGTGTCCCTACACTTAAAAAGTTTATGTGTACCAGAAGGACGAAAGAATTCTGCAAACATTCAATGTGCTAATAAAGTATATTTAAATGAAAATGTCTTGCATATTAATACAAAATATTATGACAAAGTTCTGTTAAAATTGCCAACATTCTGACTCTGATTTTGAGTAAATGTAGTTTTTCACAGATACAATGCTACTCCACTAAAATGTACCTATTTATATCCTTCATTGTAATAAGTATTACCCTTATTCTAGCAGTATCAATAAAGCTTTGCCTCCTGTCTTAACATTTTTATCATGTCTCTATGATATATTTGACAGCTCAAAATTTCTAACTTCTGTGCTTTGACAATTTTACATGTTACTTGGTTACTAAACCGAGGTCCTGCATTCTAAATCCAGGCTTTGGCTGCTGTTTTGAAATACTGTTGTTGTCTTTCATGCTTAATCTCTCCATGTTATTGAGGCCTCTGACACCTAAGCTCAACAAGTGCCACCATGCCCAGCTCCAGAATTTCACCCTTAATCACAGAAAGTCTGAGGGTATGAGATCAGGGCAACCATTATGAAATTCTTCCAGAGATCTACTCCTTTCCCTGGAAAATTCTAAATGCAAGTCTAATGAATTGGCTGATCTAAAGAATAAATTTACTTCAGGAAGTCTGAATCACTATAAATGACTCCTAATCAGGGGGCACTGAAAATCAGCCCCTGCATCTGGACCAGAGCACCCAGGAATCGCAGCTTTCCTATCGCTCCCATAATGGGAGGGTGAGACTCAGGCCCTGCCAGCTCCATGGAGGCTCTGGTCTCTGGCCTACGTCCTGACTTATCATATCTCTGCAGGATCCACTGGAACTAGAGGCTGGCCACCCCACAACTGTGAGCATGGCAGGGATGGGTTATCCCCATTTTTTCCCAAATAAAATTGTTTAACTTAAAAAAAGGGGGGGCTCCCTATATACTTAGACTCCCTATAAGCTCTTTATTGGGTAGCAACTTCTGGCCTTGCAAAGCATGTTCTCATGGTGTCTCCTTTGGTCCTCAGGACACCTACTTCTCCTGAGACCTTCTGGAAGCCAATGGCTACCTGGCAATTTTTTTTTCTAAAAAAAAAAAAGAAAGAAAGAAAATTATCTTTCCCCTATCCTTTTTGTCTCTCTTTTTATCAGAATAGACTGATTGGACCATAACTCCTATCAGATCTGTGGGCTATAGATGCTGCCTGAAGACTAAAATTTCAGTCTTAAGTATTAAATACTTCAATGCTTTTAAATGTAAGTTTTTAATTATTAGGAAAAACAAATATGGTTTTTATATAGGATTCAAACTTGTTAAGACTTTCTTGTAATTTGGGCCAAGATATAATGGAATTTTAATTCTGGTTGGTGTTGGGTCTCTGCAGGTATAGGGTAAGTATGTGAAATTCCCCAAGACTTCATATATTTATATTACAGTGCCAGATAGATGATAGGTAGGTAGATAGATAGATAGATAGATAGATAGATAGATAGATAGATAGATAGA
>CAJQZJ010032584.1:1705590-1735494 GCA_907164525.1 Lophiomys imhausi | reverse complement strand
CAAAAAACAAAAAAAAAAAAAAAAAAAAAAAAGAAGAAAGAAGAGGAAATGAGGGTACTGCACAACTGTTTCTTTGCTGCCTCATTAGAGAGAAATTCAAATTGTAGAATGCACATAAATGAGGCAGGGCAGGTCTCAAGCTCTTGTGTTTGAGAGGTAGAAGGCTGAGAAGGTCAAGGTCATCCTTAGTTACAGACAATTCAAGGCCAACCTGGACCACATGACAACTTGCTTCAAAAAGGAATGAAGTTTTTATATACAAATGAGAATGTACAATTACAGCTATTTTTAAAATCTTAGGAATCTTAGCTCAATGTTTTTTTAAACAAGAAGAGCAACCATTCCTAAGACTTAAGCAGCAAGAATAGTAAAGGCATAAGTAATTCTCTTTTTCTTGACTAAAGAGAAATTGAAGACATCACTGTACCTGTAACGGGTTTTCCATTTACTCAATTACACCCTACCAAAACTACACAGATCAGTTTCCACTTGCCTGGAATTACTGCTGCATATGTGGGTTTTACACATAGCTGATAAAACACTAGATCTCAATAGTATTCTATGAGCTCTCATGGGAAAGGTAAAGTCTGTATTTCTAAACACAATACAAAACTAGGTGATGAAGCCGGGCGGTGGTGGCGCACGCCTTTAATCCCAGCACTTGGGAGGCAGAGGCAGGTGGATCTTTGTGAGTTCGAGGCCAGCCTGGTCTACAAAGTGAGTCCAGGATAGCCAGGGTAACACAGAGAAACCCTGTCTCGAAAAAACAAAAAAACTAGGTGATGTTACTTCTACTAATTATTGTGTTACAGGTACTAGAATTACAGGGACTTGTTTTATTCACAATATATAGTAAGTGCAAGGCACAATCGAAGTAATTTGCACACTGACTCATTTAAATTTCACAAAAAAAGATGTAGGTAGGTAGATTATATATTATACAGCTGAGGAAACACAGGTGCTCAGAGGGAATGTTCCCAAGTTCGCATAGTTAATAAACTAAAGAGAAAGAATTTGGAATGAGAAAGTGTAGGTCCAAAGTCCACTGCAAGAACGCACTGTCTCTAATGTGCTAAAGAAAAACCTACAGATTTTAAACAAGTCATTACCAATTCTAGACTTCTTTCAGTTAAGAAAAAACACTAAAGGGAAAACAAAACTCTACCTGAGCCATCTAGACTTTAAAAATCTAATGGTTAAGAGAAATAAGCAGGAGAAAGAAAAGGAAATTGGGCAGAATGAAAAAAATGGGGATGTGACTCAGTCGGCAGAATGTGCCGGGCATCCAGGAAGCCCCGAGTTTGATATGAAGCCAAAGCACCTCATAAAACCAGACATGGTGGTGCACCCACATGATGCCAGCACTCAGGAGACACAGGTAGTAGGAGGCTCCGAAGTTCTAGGTCATCTTCAGCCAGCAAGTTCAAGGCCAGCCTGGGTTACATGAGACCCTCTTTTTTTTTTTTTTTTTTTAACTGATAAAAGGAGAAAAAACAAGAACAGTTTTAAAGGCAAGAAAGTCTGAAAGCTTCTTGCAACCCCCATGCATAACCTCTGGAAGTTAAAGCAAAATGGCACCATACAACCAATCCCTAATCAGCTTACCGTACAGACAGATGACGCAATCCTGCATGCTTAGTGAGATGGCTCAGTCCCTAAAAGTGCTTGCCATGCTGCCGTATCTCTTAGAAAATATTAACAACCCCATATTTAAATTGCAAAACTTCAGTTTTTAAAATCAGAGTAATTCCCCAAACATCTCAGACACGTTAGCAGAGCTCAGTCAAAAATGACTGAGAAGGGGATTAATAAGATTCATAACAAGTCTTTGAGTTCCCAAAAGGATGCATATTCAAAGAGAATATAAAGGAAGAATTCACAGCTCATAAAGCACATGTGGGCAAACTTCTCTAACTCGGGTGGGAGTGGGGCACATTTAAGGTGAAAGTCAACTCAACTGCATGTAGCCAAGTAGGGCACCAGAGAGCAGCAGCTCCCTCCAGCCTCTACTTGGTTCCAAACTACCCATCCAACAGAAGAGAAAGCAAGACCTCAACCTGACACAAGAACATGCAGCTTGACAAATTTCTGCTAGTCTTCCGAGATTCTCTCCTGTTACTAGAAACAATGAGAAAAGTTAGACACACAAACCCAGCAAGCTTTCATCAGCCGTCAAAGGAACGTTGTAATTGAAGCGAGTACCCACTCACCTGTTAGCAAATGTATGAAATGAGTGAGCAAATGGGTCAATTTTAGAAGAAAAGGGAAGAAGGTGAGAAATGCTGGGGACTGTGAAGTCACACCTTTTTTTCTTTTGAAAGCAATCTATCCTGGGATTGATAAAATAAATAAATAAATCCCAATAAAAAAGGATCACTCCTTCGGGAGTGAGTATATTAACGGGGGTAAAAAGATACCAGTGTTATGGTGATGACATCAGATGTCAGCGTTTAGGTAACAAGGCAGGGATTTATAACTGCCTACTGTTGGTAGCCAATATTTTTGCCCTCAAATTTTATTCTACACCTACTGATTGTGTTTTGGCATAATGATGCTTTTTTGGGAGCAAGGTAAGGAAATTCTCCTCCCAGTGAAGCCAACGAGAAGTACCATCCTGGGGTAGAGAGATGGCCCAGTGGTTAAGAGTACTTGCTCTTTTGGAGGACCCAGCCTTGGTTCCCAGAAGCCACACAGGCACTGCAAACACAGTACACATAAACTCAATCAGGCTCTCTCTCTCTCATTCTCTCTCTCACCCCCCCACACACACAAAACAAATAAACAAACCTTTAAAAAAAGAAAAAGCCAACAACAGTCCAAGGACGCCTGTTGCATCTTCTTTCAAAGACAGCTGTAACTGGTGACCGGTACAAAAAGGAAAACTTTCTCAGTTCTGGGTTGGATGCAGATGGACAGTATCTGCAGGATCCTGGCCAAAACAACAAGACCAAAACAAAAAAGCAAACAAACAACCCAGCACACTCAAATGATATAGTCAAGGGAGAAAACTGAGGGAACCATTTTGAAAGCATAAGAAGGATTTAGAGAGAGCAGTTAGGGATGGCGGCGTTTCCTGGAGGAGGAGGGCAAGCAACATCAGGAAGCCATTATCATTTCTAAGTCTAAGGTCTAGTAGCCCAGAAAGGTATCACAGTAAAGTACAGACACTCAAAAGGCAGGGTCTAAGTCTGATATCACAGGACTGCCTACAGAAAAGTCATAGCACACACACTTGAGTCCCTACTCCCCTAGATAAAGTTGAAAAATGGGCAGAAAAAAATTGTGAAAGTAATGTTAGGCGACTTCTGTCATTTCCGCATATCTAAGAGTAAACAGATAAGCCACTATCTGCAATGGTATAGATCTCAGACATGGCCCTTCTCTGCGGTAAAAGGGCACCATACCTGCATTAGAACACTTAGTACCGTCTATTTGCTCCTCCTTCATTAGACTCTGAGCTTCTTTAGGGAAGGGACTGTACTATTTATCTTTATATCCCCAGCACTCAAACAAGGTACAAAAGTCATTCCTCAGTGTGTGCTGAGTCAATTAAAGGATTCTGTGTCTCCTAACTGGTAGCTAAAATACAGAATGATCTTTAGTAATTAAATAGTAACGTATATTCAGGACACAGGGTAATATTGGACTAAATTAGCCACTTTTACAGCAACTCTCTACTGTTCTTTTATATAATAGTTTTCATGTGTTCAGCTGATTGCATATGGACTTACCAACAGTTCTAGAATCTCTCGATCAAATGAACAAGAGCAAGGCCAAGTGTGGTGGCACCTGTCTTTAATCTCAGCACTTAGGAGTCAGAGGCAGGTAGATCTCTGAGTTCAAGGTCAGCCTGATCTGCACAGTGGGTTCCAGACCAGTCAGAATACATAGTGAGACTCTATCTATAAATAAATAAATAAGCAAGCAGGCAAATTCAATCAGAAATCAATGACAGGCTTGTCAAAGACTCAAAAGAATCAGAAGGTGGCACGACTCCACCTCATTTCGCAAGATCAAATATATATTATCTCTCAAATTTCTTTTTCCAAGGATTTACCAAAACCACTGAAGGAGCAAATAATTTAGATATGCATATAGAAGAATTAATGGAGATTATTTAGAAACAAACACATAAATACATACACACTGTTTAATGACCACTTCAAAAGACATCACCCTGGGTAAAAATTATAAAGTACTTGTGTAACAAAATCATGTAACATCATCATATTAAAATGGGCATTCAGACTGGTGTTGGGGTAGTCAGTCAGTAACAGAATATGGAGCATATTCATATTATAATTACGAATCACTTTCACATAACCAATACTTATGAAATGCTTAATCATCTTTTGCCAGTGTAGTCAACTCTTATCTGTAGATGCTCCACAAAAAAAGGGAAAAGGGAAAAAGTTCATTCAAGTCAGGCTGAAAGCTCCCTTGATGAAAACACAATTTTAGACTGCCAATCTCTGCTTGCCAGTATGGTGAATAAATCCCAAATTCAGTACAATCCTTAGACTCTTCTAGAAACAATAAGTTTACTATATAAACTTTTCTTCCAAAAGTCTGTCTTAAAATGTTCTGTGTCATTGTTCCTCCTTAGTGTTAATTGTGAGAGTTGATGCTGTTACATCTAATTAAATTTTGTTCATATCTAATTAAAATAAGTAGGTTACTTCTACTTTGGAAAAGGGAAATCTGGGTTATCTTAACAATACACTGAACTACTTTAAAAGAAACTTCAGCAGCAGCACAAGGAAAAACAATAATAAACAGATAAAATAGAATTCAAATAGATGGAGCTGGAGAGATGGCTCAGCAGTTAAGAGCACTGATTGCTCTTTCAAAGGACCGGGGTTCAATTCTCAGAACCCGCATAGCATCCCACAGCTGTCTGTAACTCCAAGATCTGACACCCTCACACAGAGATTAGATGCAGACAAAACACTAATGCA
This sequence comes from Lophiomys imhausi, assembly GCA_907164525.1. Classification (NCBI taxonomy): domain Eukaryota; kingdom Metazoa; phylum Chordata; class Mammalia; order Rodentia; family Muridae; genus Lophiomys; species Lophiomys imhausi. Next base: position 1,730,536 of record CAJQZJ010032584.1, on the reverse strand, counting down.
CATAAAATTTTAAAAATTATAAAAAATAACTAATTTGCAAAAATAAAAGATTCAAATAGACGAAGTATCTTTCTTTTAAAAAACAAACTTAATGTGGAATCCCTCAAAAGAGTTTTTCTTCAAATCACGAAAGACACCGCAGCTGGGTACAGCTCATACCCACTACTTCAGAGGTTGGCACAAGAGGACTGGAAGAAGACTAAATACAGCCTGGGCTACGTTATAAGTTCTAAGTGAGCTTGGGCTGCAGGCACCATGTTTCAAAAAAATCCAAGAGGTATGGGGAAGACACCGCAAACATTGTCAGTGTCTTAAGGACATCATATTCCTGAAATTGTAAGGCCAATTACATCACTGATTACTCCAAGCTCAACAGGATGTATCATATTGAAATATAGGCCACCAGAAAATATAATTCATAAAATTGTACTGCATATATGTTTTCCCACTATACATGATCTTTGTCAGTTCGTTTGTTCAATATAGAGATTCACTCTGTAGTCTAGACTGACCTGAATGCACTAGGTAGCCAGGACTAGCCTCTAACTCATAACAATCTTTCTACTTTAAACGTCTAAGTGGTGAGATTACAAGTATGAGACAGGACACCAGGCTCATACACGAATTCTCATACTGGGTTGCCTGTCCCAGCCTTGGTATTAGGGTTTGTAGCTAGTCTTATTGTATCTCATTATCCCATGTTTGGCGGATATACCTGGGAGGCCTGCTCATTTCTGAAGGGAAACAATGGAGGAGTGGATCTGAGGAAGAAGGAAGGTAGGGGATGACTGGAAGGGGGACTGGGAGAAATGGAGGGAGGGGAAACTGTGGCAGGGATTACTGAAAACAATATTAATTAAAGTATAAATCTACCATAGGGCTTCAAATTAACACTAGCTGTGGCTCCCTATGAGTAGTATGTATTCTTTTAGTCCTCCTAATCACTGTTTGGTTCATAGGAAAACAACACCACAATTTAGTCAGGCATTGTTGGGGTTTGGTCTGGAGCTGTTATGATTCAGATGCTAAATACTGGCCCCCAAGATCTGTTTTCAGTCCCTTGAGCACATACACCAGATGATCTTATATAAACTTTTGCTGGAGGAGGGTCTCGTGCACTGTGTATTCAGATGCTGATTTTATTTTATTTATTTTTTTTTTTGCCCAGAGATCTGGTTACTGGCTGGACACAGGCATTGTCATGAATGTTGAACCATCTCCTGTATCAATGTGATGTAAAGAATGCTCTCCACTTATCTCTGACTGGTTAATAAAAGGCTGGACAGCCTGTAGCTGGGCAGAGACAGCAGGATGTAGAATTGGGTGGTGGGTCTCAAAGGAGGGAGAGGAAGAGGAAGGAGGTCACCATGGGGCAGTATGGACCATGAGCACTTGGCCATGAGGGCTGGTCTGAGCAGAAGCAGCCCAAACAGAACATACAGCAAGTAATACTGGGTACAAGGCCAGGAAATAGCAATTTAAAAGCAAAGGGGGTGAAACAGCAACCCCCCCCAAATTGTTACTGCAATAAACTTTGCTCACCAATCTTCTCTGGTTAAATAAAACAACCTACAGTAAATTACCGGGGAGAATAGACGTAGGTGGAGTTTTGGTTATTAGCCTTGGGGTCGCATGTGGGAACCACGAGAGATGATAGGAAGAAGGAGAAAGGAGACAGAACAGGAGGTCTCCATAGATATGATGGACCAGAGACACATGGCCTAGTGACATGGCCCAGGACAGTCTGATGGAGCAGAAATAACCCAAACCAAAGACAGCAAATACTCCAGGAGCTCGGCTGGGAATTAGCCAATCAAGCTTATAGAAAAATAGAGTAGGGGTAATTCACCCAGTAATTGTGCTAAGCTGATAAATAAATCCACAGGACTCTGTCTTAATTATTGGAGGGCAGGCGGGGTCATATGAAGAACTAATAGAGTTATTAAATACCATTTACAACAACATTTTGGTCCCCAATGTGGGGTGGCAAGTATTGCAATAATTATTTGGGGGGGGGGTTCTAATACTCCACCCCACTTCAGACCATTTAGTTTCTGAATAAAAGACATGGAGACCCTTTAGATTTATAATAAGTTTTAAAGCACTAGAGCTGGGCAGGTATCAACCCTCTAAGCTACCTTGCTATTTCCTAGCCCTGTACCCCAATATTACTTGCCATATGTTCTCTTTGGGCTATTTCTGCTCCATCAAGATGGCCCTCCTGGCCCTGTGCTCTCTGTCCATACTGCCACATGGCAACCTCCTTCCTCTTCCTCTCCTCCTGCCTCGTGGTCCCCCTGGGAACCTCAGCCCTGCCTATCTCTCTCTGCCCAGCTACAGGCTATCAGCAACTTTTGTTATTAGCTAATCAGACATAATTGGGGGCATTCTCTACACCACACTGATAAGGGGGTTGGTTCAATATTCACAACAATGCCCAGTCCTGACGGCAACCAGATGTCTGGGCACAGAAATCAGCATCTGAATACACAGTGCACAAGACCCTCCTCCAGCAAGGCATGGTAGAGCACGCCAATATTCCTAATACTCTGGAGGTTGAGGAAGAAGAGGACACAAGTTCCAAACCAGGCTGAACACCAAGACCCTGTCCATAAAGAAGGAAAGGGGGGAGGGAAAGGAAAGAAGGAAGAAAAGAGAGAAAGGGAAAAACATTTTATAAGCTAATAATTTAAAAATAATATGTCATAATATCTGAAAAGATATCTTTATTTTGGTTTAGTGACCTGGACTCTCCCTAGGTAGCCCAGGCTGGACTTGAACTAAACATTTTCCTGACTCCACCTCACAATTGCCTGAGTTACAAGTCACCACATTCTCCCTAAGGACTGTTTCAACACTGAATTCCCCTCTCTTAGACTTAATTCTTACAATTCACTGTGAAACTACAAGGGGGGGTGTCTTGGTAAATAAAGAAATTGCACAGATTTAAAAAAACTCTTTAAGAAAATGCATTAAAAAGAAAAAACCAGGTACAGAAATTATAACAAGTTGACAAGATTATAGACACCTAAATGGCCAGGTTGGAAGCAGGAGAGAGGAATGGTGGAGAACTTCTAGATAAAAGCCTGAGGAAATTTTCTATCTCTTAGAAGCCATATGCAGATTTGTATCTAGGATGCAAAAGTCACTAGCCGCATTTGAGAACGCGCCAGAACTTACTCAACTACTTAAACCAGAGTCCCACCACCCAAACCTCCAACGGTTGACAAGTGACTGACCCAACACAGAAAAAAGGTGAAGCCACTCCTTCCGATGCCTAGCCCTTGTCCAGATGACTCCAGTTTTAGGGAGTTTCGGCTTTTTTGGTTTTGCTGTTTCCTAAAAAGAATAAAAACGGCTGGCGATAAAGGATCCCAGAACTAAATTCTTCCAATCATGAAAATAACGTCAACTTCGCTGTAGCTAACTAAAGAAGTATCTTGAACTCCTTGCTGTCACAGGAGCAGGAGACAGAAACAGAAAGGCATACCACGGCAAGGGCTGCGCGAGAAGAAAAACCCAGGACTCCTACGGGGGTGGGCGGTGGGGGGTGGGGAAAATAAGATTCCTCAAACCTCGCCAGGCAGAAACCTGGCATCCTCATTCCCTCTTGCAACCTGACAATTTACAACCTGGCGACGCCTTCTAATTAGGAACGTTCTCAACCTTTTATAGACAAAAACTTTAAAGTGCTTCTCACAAGTATGATAAGCCGGGCACTGAAGCTTGCCTGCTCCGGAGAAGCCCCGGGTGCATCAAACCTCCAGCTTCGCGGCAGAACCTGATAAGCCAGCGACCAGGGAGGGTTCTCTGCACCGGGCAGAGGGTGGAGCCCACCCCGCCTGGTAGAGTGAGCCGGGGAAACATAGGGTAGCAGCCCAAGCGAGAACAGCGGCCAAGCAGGGCTAGACTCGGCGCACCGCACCGGCAGAAAGGCTGGGAGAGCCCCCGCAGGAGCCAGAGCGCTGGATGCAGAGGCTGGGGGGGCTCCCTCCCCGGGCTGCGCAAGCGATTCCCCACAACCTCTCTCCGCAGGAGCAGCAGCAGCAGCAGCGGCGGCAGCGGCGGCAGAGCACGCGCGCGCGCCGGGCACACCCACCCCACAGCGATGCGCGGCTCCGCGGCAGTGACCCCGCCCGGAAGACCCCCGGAAGACCGCCGCGCCTACGTACCCAGCACCACGCACAGCACATCCAGGACCGCGTACGGCAGCCGCGTCCGGTCGAACATGGTTCACCGGCGAGACGATGTCACTACCTGGTGCGGGCGGCGGTTGGCACAGATCTCGGCGGTCTAGATCCCCCGCCCCTCCAATTCCCAGGGGCCCCGCCCTCGGGATGGCGGCAGCCTCTAGCGACTGTGCCTCCCGGACTGAGGGCAGCGACCTCGGCAGACTGGGCCCGGGCCGCGCTGTCACAGAAGGCTACGGTGCCCCGGACTTTTCCTTCACGGTCCCCGCACGGAGCCCTGGACTCCGGGCCCGCCGCCGCCGCTCTGTGGCCTCAGGCGCCTGCTCTCTCGGCGCTGGCTCGCCGCGGCCGCACGCCCTCCGCTGCCCGGTGCCCTCTCCAACAGGCGGGGCGTGCGGACTCCAGCTTTAAGGATGAGGACCCGTAGCGGGGAGGCGGGGAGGAGGAACACGGGCTGCGGCTCCTCCCGCCCTGGGCGCGCGGCTGGAGCCAGTGCGCGGCCTCGCCGGCTGGAGGAGCCCGGGGGCGACAGTGGGCGGGGTCGGGAAAACCCCAGGCCAGCGCGGACAGCCAATCAGAGCCATCGACCCCGCCCGCCGACTTGCGGAGCCCGCCCTGAATCTGGAGGCCGGCTGACGGGGCGGGGCGAGACGCAGGGACTGGGAGCCCTCTCTTTATTACATTCAGATCTTAGTGCTAGGCGACGCCTCCTTTAAAGGAGAGCAGCACCCTGGTACACCGTTCCACAGCTCCTACTGCCTGCTATTCTCCTCCTCCCGTGGGAATGGGACCGCGACGGGCTCTCCCTCCCCAAACTCTAAGTCAATTACCTCTGAGCCCCGTTCTGTGAGAGGCCTGCACCTTGGCCTTCCTGTTGGTCCTAGCTGAGCTCAGTTTTAGCAAGAATCCTTCTTGCTATCTGATCAAAGTCTTGATATTTTAATACTTAATATCTGAGCAAATTTACCCACCCGCCTTTGGTGTATGTAAATCCGCGGTCCACCCTCAGCAAGAATACCTCTGCCATTGATGTCTTAGCAATTTTCTGTCCACTGACTCACTTCACTCCCTTCTTCCCTCAGCTAGGAAATCTCCAGCTCAGTTTCCCCAACAGCAAGTCACGACTCCTGCTGCAATAGGGTTCATAGGGACTTCATTTGGGATGAGTCTGGAGACAGGTCCAGTGGTAGGGCTCTGACCTAGCATGGAGTTTTTTGATGAGTAGCTCAGCATCAGCCATGCTGGCTCACACACAATAGAGAGTTATTTCTTGTAAGTATCAATTTTTCAATAGCGGCAATCACCCTAGCTATTCCCAGGAGGCCCCTAGAACACATTTAGTAATCTCAGTTTCCTAATGTGTAAGAAGAGGATGTTGACGATCCCTGCTGTCTAATCAAGAGGAAGTGGTGAGACTCAGAAAAGATAGAGTGAAAATTGCTTTTTATAGAGAGTTAAACCACCACTACCAATGTTAACAATAGATGGTTTCCTCCTTGTTCCTACCTTTTTTTTTTCTTTTGAGACAGAGACTCATGTAGTCCAGGCGGGCCTCACACTCTGCGTGTAGCAGGGTACAGCCTTTTTTTGGGGGTTTTCGAGACAGGATTTCTCTGTATAACAGCTCTGGCTGTCCTGGACTCACTTTGTAGACCAGGCTGGCCTCGAACTCACAGAGATCCGCCTGCCTCTGCCTCCCAAGTGCTGGGATTAAAGGCGTGCGCCACCTCCGCCCGGCCCAGGGTACAGCCTTAAACTCCTGATTCTCCTGCCTCTGCCTCCCAAGGCATTAAGGCAGGAGCCACCACAAAACATGCCTGCTGCTTTCTCAGGTATTTCCTGCAAAGCACCCTAAAAGTCCAGTGGAAAGATATTGATCTTGGGGAGTCAGATGTATTTCTAAGAGTAACTATAAACCACAAAAATATGTATTTGAAAAAAGTATATTCTTCATTTAAAGACATAGGTTTTTTTTTTTCAGCTTGTTTGGATAGTTTCTAAAAGCTTTCAACAATTTCTACCCAAAAAGATGTGGCATTTTTGATTCCTATTGTTTTCCTTACCTCCAGAGTTATGAGTCCTAGATGTAAAAGTCATAATAAATTTCAAATATTTGTGATATGACTATTCACTCTTTAGCTTTTATCACGCACATACTATGTGCCAGGTACAGTCTAGACTGGATGTTTTATCTAAACAGCTTTGAGATGAACATGCTGGATGAGGTGGTATCCACCTATAATTTCAACACTTAAGAGATGGTAGAGAAGCCGGGTGTGGTTGTGCATGCCTTTAATCCCAGCACTTGGGAGGCAGAGGCAGGCAGATCTCTGTGACTGTCTACAAAGTGAGTCCAGGACAGTCAGGGCTACACAGAGAAACCCTGTCTCAAAAAACCTGAGAGAGAGGGAGAGAGAGAGAGAGAGAGAGAGAGAGAGAGAGAGAGAGAGAAGAGAGAGAGGAGAATCAGGAGTTCCAGGGCAACCTTGACTACATAGCAACTTTATAGTTCCATTGATGGGAAATCTCCTTTCAGATGAAAACTGTCTGTTTGCTTTCTGTTGCTGTATAAGACCATGAACAAAAGCAACTTGAGGGTAAAGGGTATATTTCAGTTTGCAGTTGTAGTCCATCATGAGGGCAGGAATTAAAGTCAGGAACCTGGAGGCAGGAAGTGAAGCTGAGACCATGAAGGAACACTGTTTGCTGACTTGCTCCCCATAGCTTGCTCAGCTTTCTTCCACCACCCAGAACCACTGAATTCCAGGTGGCACCACCCACAGTGAGCTGGACCCTCCCATATCAAGCATTAATCAGGAAAATGCCCTCCAGATTCTATAGGTCAGTCTGGTGGAGACAGTTTCTCAATTGAGAGTCCCTCTTCCCATATTACCATAGTTTGTGTCAAGTTGACGAAAGAAGGAAAGAAAGACAGAAAGAAAAGACAAGTGGGAACTAATGTATATGAATGAGCAGATGTTAGAACTATTAGGAAATCGGGTGACGGGAATTTGGAGGGCCACATCCCGCCATCTGCCCATAGACTGTTTGTTATTGACAAAAAAAAAGCAAAGGTTACCTTTATAGATGAGAATGTGCTGTCATCACATGGACCCAGGTGTTCAAACGTAGCTTCGCTGAGTTTAAAACAAGACATTGGCCATGTTATGATGATATGAAACATGAACTACAGAGCATCACCTGTAAAGAACTGGTACTAAAAACCTTTCATCCAAGCATAACTATCTGTAATCCTAAAGCTAGACTCCAGAGACATGTTGGATAGAGGAATAAATCAACCGAAGCCACAAAATAACAGCCATACAAAGAAGGAATATCTACTTCTGAAGTGTTTCATTCAAATGTGAAGTTTCAAGAGCTAGGGAAATGGCTAGGCTGGTAAAGTGCTTGTCATGCAAACATGAGGACCTGAGTTTGGATTCCCCAGCACCACGGAAACATCTGGTATAGCTACCTGGTTGGTGGTGGCGTACACCTTTAGTCCCAGCACTCAAGAGGAGAGCCAGTGGATCGGATCGCTTAGTTCAAGGCCAGCTTGGTCTATAGAGCCAGGACAGCCAGAGCTGCACAGAGAAACCCTGTCTGGAAAAACAAAAGACAAAACAAATAAACAAACAAAAATCTGGACATAGCAGTTTGCACCTGTAATACCATCATAGAGAAGTGGGGTTGGGCCGATTCCTGGATCTTCCTGGCTAGCCTATCTGTGAGCTACAGTTTTAGTGAGAAGTCATATCCAAAACAAAAAAGGTGGAGAGTGACTGAGGAAGACACCTAAGGTTAGTATCTGGCTTCCACAAATCAAAACATGGTTCACACACGTGCACACACAGACGCACACGCACCAAAACCAAATGACTATTCAAAATACCTCATGAAATTTCAGCACTCATTTCAAGGCTAACTGGACCACACAGCAAGACCGCAACTCAAAAGGAAAAGAGGAGGAGGAGGAGGAGGAAGAAGAAGAAGAAAAACTGCCATGTCAGTGTGTCTCTATAACACCAGCACTGGGAAGGCAGAAGCAGAAGGATGCTGAGTTCCAGGCCAGTTCAGGCTACATAATAAGTTCCAGGCTAGTCTGGGTTACAGAGTAAAGAGAAAACCAGTCTTCCAATTTCCCTACTCCAAAAGTGAGTGAAAACAAACTCTTATTAATGTCCTTGTACATTTTATTCATCCATTTAAAATCTATTGTTTAGAACAGCTCTATTAGAAAATTCGTGAACCGGCAAGACTGCTCAGCACGTAAAAGCTCTCGCCATACAAGCCTAACGACCTGAGTTTGAGCCGCAGAACCAAAAATGGAAGAAGGGAAGTGACTCCTAGCATTGCCCTCTGACTTCCACATATGCAGCGTGACACAAGTGAACCCCCTCCTCACGCACACATGCCATAGACACACACAATAACAATGCATACGGTGCTTAATTTATTGACTTCATCTATCCTACAGCTCACCTTTTTGAAGTATACAGCCCTGTAACTTTGAGGATGTTCTCAGAATTGAATGATTGCAATCAATTTTAAGACATTTTTATCAGTCAAGAAAGAAGCTTTAGGGCTGTTGATAAGTACTTATTTCCAGTGTCTCTTCTCTCATCCCGAAGTCCTAGGTAATTACTGTTCTACTTTGTATATCTGTAGAATTGCCTATTCTGGTCTTCTTCTCCCTGCTCTATTAGTCTATAACTGTTTAACCTTTGATCAACAGCTCCCCTTCTCTTTTTCCCAATCACTCATACCTCTGGCAGCCACCATCCTAGACAGTCTTCTTCCACGATCATCTTTAGATTCCATAAACGAGTGAGATCATACATTAATTTCCTTTCTACACCTGACTTACTTGAATAAGTATTCTCTAGGTTCACCCATGTGTCACAAATTATAGGATTCCATTCTTTTTATGACTAGACTCTATATATATATATATATATATATATATATATATATACACACACACATATATATATATATATATTGATCTCATGTCTTGACCAATGTAGATAGTGCTACCATAAACATGGACATGCAGATATCTATTCAGTATACAAATTTCATATCCTTTGGATATACACCCAGCTGTGGGATTTCTGGATTTATGTGGTAATTTTATTTCTGATGTTCTGGAGAAATTCCATGGTGGTAATGCTCCCACGATAGTATATAAGAATTAGGGTATCACCATATACCCACTAGTGTGAATCTTTTGTCTTTCTGATATTAGCAATTCTAATGGGGGGAGGTGATTTTCCTTCCTCAATGATTGGGTGACTAATGCAACATTTATGGATCTGACAATATATTCCAATCTCAGGAAACAGTTGTGGAAGGACCAAAATGAGCAAGAAAGGACCTTTTCCTCAAGTGCCTGCCACCCACTTAGAAAGCCAGGCATGTAGCTAAATGAATGTAGCATTGTACAAAAGTGTGCTGCTGTACAGCAGGCTCACAGACTAGAGTGGGAGCCCTGGCAAGATGCCATAGGGAGGTGACTTTTGTATTGTTAATGAGCAATACAAGCCCTCTGTCACACTGGCAGTGTTCTTGGTAAGAAGGAAGTACACGTTGAGATGTTAACAGACCCTCCCCAACTCAGGAGTCCTAGGTAATAACTTTAAACAGTAGGTTAGTAGCCTTGTGTTGGCACACATCTTTAGTCCCAGTACTAGGGAAGCAGAGGCAGGAGGATCTCTGTGAGTTCGAGGCCAGCCTGGTCTACAGAGTGAGTTCTAGTACAACTAGTTTTAGTACATAGTGAGACCCTGTCCCAAAAAATTTTAATAAATCAAAGCCCATTAAAATATATTAACCCCTTTCCTGTTATTTAAAATTAGGTCTGTGGTGTGTGTATTCTGAATTGGAAAAAGAATGATTGTGAAATACTTTGTTTTATATTCATACCCACCTTGTTGTTGTATGATCATGATTCGATTCTGGAGAGATACTGAGACAAAATAGATCAAACAACTTTGAAAAGTCAGTGAAAATTTTTAAAAAACCCAAAATTCAGTAGTAACAGCGCTAATAACCCTTAGGAGATTTGATAAACTCATCCCTAAACTGTACCTGAATCTTCAGAGAATCCCTTAAATACTTAATAAAGTTTGTCCTTGTCCTATGGTTTTCCTCCCTATAACTCAGACATCAAACAAAAGCTAAGAATCACAGGCTTGGGAAGAATATTCCTAAAGACTTCCCCACAAAGAAAATAATTTCCTCTCTTCTGTTATTACTAAACTTCAAAAAGGCTTGTTTGGGCTCATATTTTACTGTGTGTATATCATGGCAGGGAAGGCATAGTGGAGACAGTGGATTTTGGGAATGGCAGCAGGGATATGAGGCAGCTGGGTGTTGAGGCCTGCTTTGACCTTAGCATAACTGGAGCCATTTTTGTCTTCAATCTCCATTTTAGTTATAAGATAAAATTACTCATTCTTGGTTACTTTGTTACCTTGACACTCTAAAGAATCCCCAAGTACAGTTCCACTTGGTACCAATCAAATTAAAGGCCAGTTAGAAATGCTTTGTCCAGCTAGTCAAAATGAGGTAGCATTGCCCTCCCCTTGCTTCCTACACCTGGTTACCTGGTTGTTTCCTGGATATGGTTTTTCTTATAAAAAGCCTGCCTTGGAAGCAGACTGACATCACAGTTAAGTTCTGAGACCTCTGTGACCCTGGTCATGATGGCCGTGACCAGTGTGCATTCAATAAACCATCAGTATCTAACTGAGATGGTGAGTGAGTGCTTTGTGCTCTTGGACTCTAACATTTGGAGGTTCCATTGAGACTGGACTCTAACACTGGGCACATGGCACCTCCATGATGAAGTAGAAAGCAGTGGATGCCGGCGCTGTGGATGCCGGCGCTCCACCCACTTTCTTCTTTATTCTGTCCAGGCTCCCAGCCCAGGGAATGCTGCCACTCATGTTTGGGATGTGTCTTTCCTTCTCAGTTACAAGCCCAGAGGTGGATCTCCCGAGCTATTCCAATGCAGTCCAAGCTGACAGTGAGGATTAGCCATCACAGAGTGTACAGTCTATGTCCTGCATTTCCACTCTCTTTAAATACTCTTGATCTCAATTCTCTCCCATTCCCACACTATGGTGTGTTATTGGCAAGTCTCTCTCCATTGCAACAGAGTTTCCCCAGTGTCTTTATTTCACAAAGTACCTGTAAGGTAATAACCAGTCCCCTTGTACATTTGTGCTTCTGTGGGCCTATATCCTTTTTCCCTAAATAGACAGGTGTAAATAGGGTTTTTAGTATATTTAAACAGCATTGCAAAGCTAGAATAGTTAAAAATATAAATGTTTATATCCACAGTACATGTACCCCTGAAAGAAAATCACACAATATGGTATATTGTAGTCATTTTTATACCTATAGTCAAAGATGTTTGTAGAGAAAAGTTTAATTCAGATCATGGCTGCTCTGGCAAGATATCACATCCAAAGACTTTTTAGGTCAGTGTGATTCAACAGAAATACAGACATGCCTTTAATCCCAGGAGAGAGAGGCAAGCAGATCTCTCAGTTCAAAGCCAGCCTGATATAGAGCCAGTTTCAGGTAAAGAAAAGCTTAAGTCTGGGCGTGGTAGTACACACCTTTAATCTCAGCATTTAGGAGACAGAGGCGTGCAGATCTCTGAGTTCTAGTCAGTTCAGTTCGGTTGAGTCAATGAGTTGAGAGGCAGTGCAGTGTAGTTGAGTCTATGGCAGTTCAGTTCATGCAATTCAGAGGCAGTTTTACTGGGAGAGTTTTACAGAAACAGGATAAAGAGAGAACAAGCTAGACACTGGTGAGAACAGAATAACTCAGAGAATGACAAGGAGCCAGAAGTTTAGAACAGATTGCTAGACTTAGTTTGAGGCCAAGAAGAACAATTCAGTCAGAACCTGAGAGAAGCCAGATTGAATCAGTCAGCTTGGAGAGGTATTTGAGCCAGAACAGCTGAGTTGAACCAGCCATCAAGAGTTCAGAAAGAACTAGAAAGGGTGAGCTTATTCAGCAGTAAGTCTCAGAGGCTGAAAGCATTCTAGGCCTAGATTACATTGTACAGAGGTAGAAGCTTCCAGACTAGGCCTAACTTATCAGATGGAGGCAGTATGCCTCAAGTTTTTATTATATAATATTTTACATAAATTTGATGAAGTATAATAAAATAAACAATTATGAATCTGCTACTCAACACAACAGCTTAATCCTTCTGTGTGTGTGTGTGTGTGTGTGTGTGTGTGTGTGTGTGTGTGTGTAACAGGATATTATTGAATAACCAAACTGGTTTCAAATTTCTGTCTGAGTCTTCCATGTTTTAGGATTACAGGTAAGGTTCCATCATGCCCAGCTAACATTTAAATCTTTTTTTTTTTTTTTTGGTTTTTCGAGACAGGGTTTCTCTGTGTATCCTTGGCTGTCCTGGACTCACTTTGTAGACCAGGCTGGCCTCGAACTCACAAAGATCCGCCTGCCTCTGCCTCCCAAGTGCTGGGATTAAAGGCGTGCGCCACCACCGCCCGGCCTAACACTTAAATCTTAACAATATCATTGAATCTACCTATACAGTACATTTCTTGTTCCCTGGTTCAAAAACACTTACCTACTACTCTGAATTTTGTGCTTATATTTTCTTGGTTTATTTTTCTATGTGATTTAGTTGTGTGTAGAGGGTGGGGAGGGATGGTGTTATAAGGATGGATGTGGGTGTGGGTGTGAATTTTAGCCTACTTGGTTTTTAGCCTTTAAAAAACTTGTGCCATGGAGCTGGCTCAGAGATGGCTCAGCAATCTAGGACAGTTGGGGGGGTTTTGTTGTTGTTGTTGTTTTTCGAGACAGGGTTTCTCTGTGTATCCCTGGCTGTTGTGGAACTCACTCTGTAGAACAGGCTGGCCTTGAACTCACAGAGATCCATCTGCCTCTGCCTCCAGAGTGCTGGGACTAAAAGTGTGCGCTACCACACCCGACCAGTTGTTGCTCTTGCAGAGGATCCAGGCTTAATTCTTCGGATTGATATGGTGGCTCACAACCATCTGTAACTCCAGTTCCAGGGTATCCAACACCCTGTTCTGACTTCTGGCATGCATGTGGTGCACATACCTAGCCACATGGTACATTTCAAACAAAACAAAAGCCAAAGACTGCATATGCATTACGTCTGCTTCCCTACCACCCACTCAACCCAGTATCCACCAAGGTTCCCTAATCTACATAGAATGACTTTAGTTTGACTTGACATATTCCAAGTAAATCCACACCTGGCCCTGTGATATCCACTTCCTTTCTCCACACTGCTCACCAATTATATAACCCTAGCTTAAAAAATATGAGCAGAGATATATGTAAGTTAATGATCTATAGGATATCTATAATCTTAAAGGCAACACAAATGTAGAGCAATGGTAGAACACATACTTAGCTTCCTTGAGGCCCTGGATTCAATCCTCCCAGCCTGAGGTGAGGGGACAGAAGAGACAAATTTAGGAGTAATCTCAGTCCTACCTCAGAATCTACCCTTGTCACCTACTTCAGACATGAGAACAAAATTTGCCCTCTTTCATCTTCCAATTTCTTTTTTTCTCTCAACTCTCCTGTGTGTGATTCTTCTGTTGTATATGTGCCTTTTCTGGTATCTAAGCTTTGCATCTCCCAAGAAGGGGGCAAGCAGGCCTTTCTCAGCTCCTAGAACTCTAGGTGAACAGTGAAGGGACACACAATTTTTTTTTTAATTGAATGAATGAGAAAAGGAAAATTGAAGCAAGAATTTAGGAGGGTTTAGCAGCTGCTTACTGCTCAGAACTTCTTGAAATGGAACCTCATTTAACTTTCCTTTGGACTTTTTGCTTGTTTAGTTTTGTTTTGTTTTTCCAGACACAGTTTCTCTGTATAGCCTTGGCTGTCCTGGAACTCTCTCTGTACACCAAGCCGGCCTTGAATTTACAGAGATCTGCCTGCCTCTGCCTCCTGCGTGTTGGGATTAAAGGTGTGTCTTGAATTTACAGAGATCTGCCTGCCTCTGCCTCCTGTATGTTGGGATTAAAGGTGTGTGCCACCACCACCACCTGGCTCCTTTAGACTTTTTTTTTTCCGAGACAGTGTTTCTCTGTGTAGCCCTGGCTGTCCGGACTCACTTTGTAAACCAGGCTGGCCTTGAACTCACAGAGATCTGCCTGCCTCTGCCTCCTGTGTATTGGGATTAAAGGCGTGCACCACCATGTCCAGCTGGAGAGATGGCTCAGGGGTTAAGAGCACTGGCTGTTCTTCTGAAGGACCCAGGTTCAAATCCTTTAGACTTTTAAAACTTGTTTTTAAAAGATCTCCTTCAAGGATATTCAAAATTTGCACACCAGAATTGATGAGGCCATTTGTTAATCTTACAGTTGTCTGACTCCATCAGAGAAGGAGTAGTAAAGAACCCAAGTGATATGTTGTCATTAGATTCACCAAATTTCCCCCAAGAGAGTCTGTTCTCACTGAGAACCTCAGGTCTAGCCATCTTACTTTTTTTTTTTTTTTTGGCAGGGTTTCTCTGTGTAGCCCTGGCTGTCCTGGACTCACTTTGTAGACCAGGCTGGACTTAAATACACAGAGATCTGCCTGCCTCTGCCTCCCAAGTGCTGGGATTAAAAGTGTGCAACACGACACCCAGCCATTACAGATAGTTGTGAACTGCCATATGGGTGCTGGGATTTGAATCCAGGTCCTTTGGAAGAACGGCCAGTGCTCTTAACCACTGAACCATCTCTCCAGTCCTTCACATCTTACTTTTAATAAAATAGGACCACTTCCTTCAAAGTAATTGCTATACGTTATTATTGAAGTGCAAAGTGATAATTAAACAACCGGGCTTTGGAGTCCTGAATATTCCCCCCAAATGCCTATGGGAAAATTGCTTTAAATTGTGCACCAATGTCCTTAATTTGTAAAATGAGGGATGACAACAATTCCTAATGGGTCTGTTGTATTCATGAACTATGATGTCTCTGACCTTTAGCATAGAGCCAAAGCTTAGCAAATGTTGGACATTACTAGTCCAAGATTCCTGCAGTTCCTCATCAGAACCAGGCCGATAGCACAGCCAGTTAGCCTGGGACCTGAGGCTGATGCTAGGGGCCTTTGCAACTGCATGCTTAAGTCTATGTGTATGCGTTTTACTGGAAAAACGACTCCATAGCTCTCACCAGGTTCTCAAAAGGGTCTCCAACACCATGTTGCGCTGCAGAGGTTTGCTTGTCAAAGGTATCCTGGGACCAGCAATATAGGAATTTGTGGAGGATTCTTAGAAAGGCAGGCTGTCAGAACCCCACCCCCACAGACCTACAGGATCAAAGCTGCATTTTCAGCTGGTTTTTGGGTGATTCCTCTGTGCAATTACACTCAAGATTCGGGCATCCAGAAATCCCCCAACTTTCCAGGGTGGAAAGTATCACTCTGCAAATGTTATTAAGGAAAAATCTTAAGCAAGTTTCAACTTATCTTTGAAAATTTTGTCAAAACCTATTGAGAAATAACAACAATAAGGATGGCTTGCAACAGGCAGCCCTGAAAACCGGGAAATCATTTAGAATTCCTACCCGTTGCATAATCATGTAGCATTTATGGGCTAAAAGCAGAAGCAGGGCAAAAAGAATGATTTTATTGTTCTCAAAGTATTCTCTCTCTGTGTGTGTCTGTCTCTTTGTCTCTCACTGTCTCTTTCTGTCTCTGAGTCTCTGTTTCTCTCTGTCTCTTTTTCTCTCTGTAGCATTTTGTCTTACTTGAAAGAGCTGACTGCGCATGACTGTGAACACTCAGCTGCTAGGTCTTCTCCCACTGATATTCAACTATTCACACTGTCAAATTCATCAGCTTCACATAACATGATTGCTGAAATCCAATCTCAGTGGGACCTCCAAGTGCTATAGTCCAAAAATAGTCACACAAACCACTCAGTCATGGGCCTCAGTCAGATATTAACAATTTATTGAACCCATTCCCCAAAACCAGTTATAGTCATCATGACCAGGGTCACAGTTAGGCTCTGAGATCTCTGTGACACTTAGACTCTGTGACCATGGTGGCTATGACCAGTGTTGGGGTGCACGTTCAATAAGTCATTAATATATGACTGAGATCCGTGACTGAGTGGTTTGTGTGGCTATTCTTGGATAATACCAATGATGACTCAGGACTAGTTTGGTCGGCTGAGCCCACAACAGTAGGCTAATTCAAAGCAATGGTCCAACCACTATGCTAACAAGTGTTTAAGAGTGCACATCATCTGACATATTTCTTTGCAATTTTGATTCATTGAATCTGGTCATTTGAAAAATCAGTTGGGGGACTGGAGAGATGGTTCAACAGTTAAGAGCACTGGCTACTCTTCCACAAGACCAGGTTCAAGCCTCAGCCCCCGCATGGCAGTTCACAGCTGTCTGTAATTGCCAGGCGTGGTGGTGCATGTCTTTAACCCCAGCACTCGGGAGACAGAAGCAGGCGGATCTCTGTGAATTTGAGGCCAGCCTGGTCTACAGAGTGAGTCCAGGACAGCCAGGGCTGTTACACAGAGAAACCCTGTGTCAAAACAAAGAAACCAGTAGAAGTTATGCTGCTATTTAGGGAGGAAAACACTACCTCTCAAAGATAATCTGCCATGTAAGAACTGAATGAAAGGGAGTAGTAAGGTGTGGGGAAACAAGAGCCCTTATACACTGTGGGTGGAAATGTAAATGAGTCTAGCCACTAGGGAAATCAGCAGAAAGTTGCCTCAAAACCACTAAAAATAGAATCACATTATGGCCCAGTTGTACCACTCCTGTGTATGTGCCAGGACTCAAAGTCCATGGGCAGCAGAGATAACTGCACACCCATGTTTACTGAAGCTCTGTTGACAATAGCCAGGTTGTGGAATCAGCCTGGAGATGAGGAAGGTGTGGCATAAAAACTCAATCAAGGTTTTGTTTTTGTTTTGTTTTTGGGGTTTTCAAGACAGGGTTTCTCTGTGTATCCCTGGCTGTCCTGGACTCACTCTGTAGACCAGGTTGGCCTCGAACTCATAGAGATCCGCCTGCCTCTGCCACCAAGTGCTGGGATTAAAGGGTGTGCACCACCACCCCTGGCCACGGTCATAAAGAATGAAATTATGTCATTTGCAGAAAAATGAATGGAACTCAACAGAGATCAAACCAGGTTCAGGAAGATAAATGTAGCTCTGTATTGGAGTGAGTACATGTATAGCACATAAACCTAGCAGGTTCTATTCCCTGGTTAACATAAAGAAACAAATATCATAGATATTCTCTCACATGTAGGATCTTTTCTTCTTCCTTTCAGTCATGTTTTTGAAACAGTCTCACTATGTATCCCTGACTAACTTGGAATTCACTATGCAGATCTGGCTGACTGTGAACTTAGAGCAGTCCTCCTGCCTCTGCCTTCCAAATGCTGAGACTATAGATGTAAGCCACCATGCTCAGCACAAAAATTTATATTAAAAAAAAGAGGCAATTAGTATATTGTTACTTCCTACCTAGGGCTGGGGTGGGGAGAATGAAGAAGGGGAATCATTTGGGAAGATGGGCCAACATGATTAGAGTATATTGTATGTATGTAAGGAAATGTCACAATGAAACCCATTATTTTGTACAAGTAATATATACTAGTAGGAGTTAACTTTTTTTTAGAAAGAAGATGGTTGCTTGTGGACTATAATGCAGTTCCTGGCAAGGCTAAATCTGGAGACCTTGATCTGGGACTTCCTTGCCCAAGACAGTGAGGATCTTCTGCTGCTGGGAGGCTCCTTGCTGAAGACTTTTGGCCTCAGCAGCCCAGACAGCACTATGAGAGGTGAGGTGGAATCTGGGGGACTCCTCGGAAGAGGTGTCTTTTCCATTCACATAGAAAACTAAGCAGGAAGGACTCACCTTGTCTCATTCCCAGGCTTCAGGACTCAGTTGGCCTTGAAGCCTTCATGCCCAGCAGGGGCCTTTTACCATTTGGAATCTTTTGTTGTATTGAAACCTCAAATTGCTTCAGGCCATTTAGGGCCCTTTTGGCCATCAAAGTAACGGACATAGAAAGAGTCACCTAGAGTCACACTGCCCTGATAGCTGGAATGATGAAGGCCAAGGGCACACGTAGTAGGTCTGTGGAAAGGGAATCATTGGTACCAGGGATGTCTACTGCAGAAATAAGGACCACCGTGTTTACCTGTACCCAGTTACCTTTGTTGACATGTAGATGTGATTGTCTTTCACCCTTCCTCATATTGAATATGTTATAGGACGTGTCAAAGTTCTTTAAGCTTTGCTGTGAGTCTATCAAGCAGAATGGTGAGAACTAACAGCAGACAGAAAGGAGGAGTAGGCTCCAGTTTCTGGAGATAATGTTCCTGTGTGGGTGTATGTGTGTGTGTGTGTGAGTGTGTGTATGTGTGAGTGTGTGAGTGTGTGTGTGTTTGTGTGTGTGTCTGGTGCTGTGCTTAGATGGAATCCTAAGACTCATGAGTGTTAGGCAAACACTCTACCACTGAGCTACACCACCAGCTGTTCTGCTGGTAGCCTCTCCACATTGCCTTCGGGTGCCAAGCAGGACTTACTCTTCTTTGTGACCCTTTCTGGGGGAAAGCCAAAGTATGTTTATTACATGTGTAGCAGCTGGATCATGTTTAAAGGGGGATGGGAAATACTCTGCCTTGCAGAAGAATAGAGTATTCCCCGTGACTACGATGCTTTCTCGGAGCACACTAGCCTCACTGCTTTCTACTGCCCATTTACAAAAGAAACACACCTACACTTGAAAGGGAAAGGAGCTTGGCAGCCATGGAGGATTCTCGGAGCACACTAGCCTCACTGCTTTCTACTGCCCATTTACAAAAGAAACACACCTACACTTGAAAGGGAAAGGAGCTTGGCAGCCATGGAGGATTACTGGTTACTCGCTACAGCAGGTGAAAAGATCCTCCCTGCGGAGGGAATTTGAAAGTTAAAAAAAAACAGAAAGAGAAACTGTGTGAGAAAGAGGCCAGGAGAGAGTGCTTGTACTCAGGTGGCAAGGACTTCCCACTTTCTCATATGCACCTTTGCTAGCAAGCCTGGGTGTGTCTGTACTGGGTAAAGGTCTAATATGGGGGCCTCCAAATGCCTACTTCAAAATGTTTTTATTGCATGTATCTATGTGTGTTTCTGTGTAAGTGATGTGTGTGTGAACATGCGTGTGCCACAGCACATGTGTGGAGATCAGACAACTCCTCAACTTTCAGGAGTCAGTTTTCTCCTTCCATATGTGGAGCCTGGGTATGAAACTCAGGTGGTCTCTGAGGCTTACAACAAGTGCTTTGCCCACTGGGCCAACTCACCAGCCCCTAACCACCTACTTTTACAAAACATGGCAATATTTGATAGCTATGAAGCGTAACAAACATCGAAGGACTCACCACACACCTAAGATCTAAAACATCTCCAGCTGCATTGAAGTTACTGAGTCCTCACCAGCCACATATCCCTACTTTCTTGGTCCACCTGGGGCACTGCTAGTCTAAATTTTATCTATATTGCCTTTCACTTCAAAGAGAAAACATTATGCTTTTTACCACGTTTATCCCTAGCCAATATCTTATATGCTTTAATCTTTTAAAGATTTTATTTTTAATTACACATACATGTGTGCGGATATGTGCACGTCAGAGCAGATGCCTGCAGAGGCCAGGAGAAAGTGTCAGGTTTCCTGTGATCTGCCTTATGTGTGTGTTGGGAATTGAACCTGGGTGTGAGGATGCTTAACAGCTGAGCCATCTCTCCAGCCCTTATATGATTTAATCTTTATAAAAACAGTATCATAGTGCTGAGGAGATGGCTCAGAGGATCAAGTGCCTACAGCACAGGTGTGCGGACTTGGGTTCAAATCTCAGCATACCACAGCAAGCTGGGTGCAATAGTCCTTGTCTAGAATATCAATGCCCTTATGACAAGATGAGAGGGAGAGCCAGGAGAATCCCCAGAAGCTCAAGGGCCAGCTAGCCTGGTGTGTACAGCAATGAACAGCAACAGAGATTCACAAACAAGGTGGAAATTGGGGATGGACACCGTTAGTTATATCATGAGCATGCGTGCGCGCGCACACACACACACACACACACACACACACACACACACACACCAGGATCATATAATATCATATAATATACAATAGTAAGAATTTGCCTCTTCATCTTTGTGTCACAAGTATATTTTGTGCTGTTGCCTGCTGCAACGTCTTACCCACTTTGACCGGGGAATCAATTTCTGTCTGTGATGATGCTGCCTGGACTTAATCATTCACCTGTCAGTATGAGTCCAGGTGGCTTCCTGGCTTGTTTTGCAGTTTGGAAAGTGCCCATACAAACATTGCTGTTTATGCCCGTAGTTAAGAGTGTTTCCAGGGCAACTGCTGGGAGTGGATCGCCAGCCAGCTGTGGCAGAACCATAAGGCACTCTGTTCAAATACGTCTGCACCCTCCTCCTCCACGCCGGCGTGAGTGCTGCTTTTCCTAGGAAGTCCACAGTAATCAGGTGAAGGATCTTGAGGAGGGAGATTGGCCTGAGTCATCCAGATGGCCCTTAAATTGCAGCTGTGAGTGCGCTTAACAAAGGAGAGGCCCAAGGGAGCCATGACTCTGAGCTCCCCATATGACCGTAGTTCTTCACCTTCCTAATGCTGCGGCCCTGTAATATAGTTCCTCACACTGTGATGACCCCCAGCCATAAAATTATTTTGTTGCTACTTCATAGCTACAGTTTTGCTACTGCTATGAATCATAATGTAAATATCTGATATACAGGATAGGTTGAGAACCACTGCCCTATGGTATGGCCCAGGGAAGCTGGTTTTAGACTTCTGGTCTCCAGAATGGTGTTGGAATATATTTCTGTTTTATGACATCAAGACTGGGACTGGAGAGAAAGCTCAGCAAGCGTACTGATCTTCCAGAGGACCCGAGTTTGGTTCCCAGCATCCATGTTGGGGTGTTCGCCTGCAACTTCAGCTAAAGGGGATCCCACATCCTCTTCTGGGTCGTATGCAGGAGCAACTTCTCTTATGTACACATCCCCAAACGCATACATGTAAGTAAAATATACCCTTTTAAAAAGGCACCAAGACTGTGGATGTTTTCCGACATCAGCTCTAGGAAACTGATATAGATACATGGATGTCGGGCTTTATAGGGCGATTCCAAGCTAACTATTTCAACGGCCATTGGCAAGCATGCAATCAAGATGTGTCAGTGTGGCACATCGAACCCCCAGTAGTAGTTCCAGGTTCTCGCATAGCATGGCGGTGGGTGGGCTGGGAAACTTGTTTTGAAACTATGTTTATGTGGCACTATAAAAACAGCTGGAGAGCTACATTAAATATCCCTGTCCAAGAATGTGGATGGAGAAAATAGGTCACCAATAACTCCTCTCTCCTGAAGCTGCATTGCAAACTTGCCGATGATAACTCAGTCTCTACCTGGGCATATTATTTTCTTGCTGTAGAGTGTTTTTTTTTTTTTTTTCGAGACAGGGTTTCTCTGTATATCTCTGGCTGTCCTGGTCTCCCTTTGTAGACCAGGCTGGCCTCGAACTCACAGAGATCCACCTGCCTCTGCCTCCCAAGTACTGGGATTAAAGGTGTGTGCCACCACCACCGGCTATTTTTGGTTTTTCGAGACAGGGTTTCTCTGTATAATCCTGGCTGTCCTAGACTCACTTTGTAGACCAGGCTGGCTTTGAACTCACAGAGGTCCACTGCCTCTGCCTCCCAAGTGCTGGAACTAAAGGCGTGTGCCACCACACCCAGCTAATGGCCTGGTTTTTTTGGTTAGTTGTTGTGATGTGATGGTGTGTGTGTGTGATGGTGTGTGTGTGTGTGTGTGTACTCCTAAATACCTAAGTACAGCTTTCTCAGTCTGTAAGTATTACTCGTGTATGTGTGTGTTTCAGGGCTGACCATCTGGTGTTGGATAACCAGTTGCTGTGCTCTTTCCTAGGGAAGACTATGTCGTCTGCTCTTGGCATTCCTTAGTTTCTAAGAGCAACTAAGCTCTTTGTGGACAGTTGAGGCCTCATGACTTTCCCTGATTCACTTTGGCATATCTATTACTGTCCTCCTTGTTCAGCTCATGTTTGGGCAGTCATGTTTGTGAGACTTTACGGCGTAGCTTCTGACATTCCCAGGGGACACAGTCTCACAGCAAACTCCCCGTTCCTCTGGCTCTTAACAATCTTTCACCGGGTGTGGTGGTGTACACCTTTAATCCCAGCACTCAGGAGGCAGAGGGAGGCGGATCTCTGTGAGTTCAAGGCCAGCCTGGTCTACAAAGTGAGTCCAGGACAGCCAGGGCTGTTACACAGATAAACCCAGTCTCAAAAAATAAAATAAAATAAAATCTTTCAATTCCCCCCTAACCTTAGGTATGGGAGCTATGTTGCAGATATATTGGCTGGGACTGGGCTGTACAACTCTGTATTTTGATAGGTTGTAATTTTCTATAATGGACTTTGGAGGAGATCATTAGACCCCAAGACTCCAAGTCAGGGTGGTGTAACCAGTCTCAACTGTATGGACAGGTTCTCAGGACCATTGCCTGCCATGTGTTTAACTGCTCTATGGATGGAGGGGTTTTTGTAATCATCGCTGGTGTAGCGCCTGGTCCTTCACCCTGTTGAGTCAGCACTTCTCTGTATGGCAAAGGACAATGTCTCTATGGACAATGATAAGCCCCGTGCACCCTTTCCTCCTGGCATGTCTGGTGTGCTTTCGTACAATTCATAACTCTCCCCTTGCCAAACTTCCAATAACCTAAAATCATTGTTGACATCACTGATAGTGGCAACCCATAAGGAATGAAGAGAGCACGACACCGAGGAAAAGCTATATTTCCAACATGAGATCAGAATGAAGATGTACTCACTTTTCTGTTGCTGCTACTGTAAATTGTGACCAAGTTAGTGCCTGAAGACAGCACAGTTGTGTTATCTTACAGCCGTGTAGGTCAGAAGTCCATCATGTATCTGAACATGTTTCAAGACACACAACTAAAATCTGGGTGTTGGCAGGACCATATCTCTTTCTAGATGATTTTTTTTTTTAAATCAGTTTCTTTGTCTGTTCCAACTTCTAAAGACTGCTCACATTCCTTGGCTCATGGTCACATCCTCTATCTTCAAAGCCAGCCACTGGCATCTCTTTATGGGTCTTCCAGGCCACCTGTCTCTCTGACCACATCAGAAGAGACTCTCTGAGAATTTTAAGCACATGTGATTTGTAATGTGGGCTCCGTCAGTTATTCCAGGACCATCTCCCTGAGTTTAATGGTTTTGATTTAATCACAAAGGCAAAGTCCCTTTTATAATATCGATTAATATGGGAAGGGTACAGAGGCCTGGGTGACACTTTTTTCTGACTAGCAAGGAAGGTTTGTAGAAAGAGAGAGACACCGACGCAAATGCTAAGCTTACAAAGCTGCAAGCACTGGGGACAGAGTGTGTGCCTGGCAGCTCTCAACCACAGTGACAATATGCCCAAGATGAATGACTATGGAGGGGAAAAACACTTTTTTAGGCTTCTGGTTTCTGTCCATGGCTGGTTTGCTCCATTGGCTTTGGTCCTACGGTGAGGCAGGGCCAGCCATGGTCAAGCAAAGCTGCTTACCTCATGCAGCCAGGAAGCAAATGGGGAAGGAGGGGACAGGGTGCCAATGTCTCTCTCAAGGCCGAGTCCCCAGTGCTGCTGCGGCCTCTTCTTCCTCCTTCTCTACCCTTGCCCTGCTCCATCTTCCTCACACTTTCTTTCCCCTTCTCATTCTCCCTTCCCCCTCACTTCCTACTCCACCTCCTCTTCTTCTTCTTCTTTCTTCCTTCTTTCCTTTATTTTTCTTTTTTTAGTTTTCCAGACAGAGTTTCTCTGTGTAGCCCTGGCTATGCTGGAACTCACTCTGTAGACCTGACTGGCCTCAAACTCAGAGATCTATCTGTCTCTGCCTCCAGAATCCTGGGATTAAAGGTGCGAGCCACCACCACTCAACTCCCTTTCTTCTTCTAATTTTAAGAAGAACAGTCCCCTTTTTGGGAGACAGGGTCACACTATGTAACTCTGACTGGCCTGTGACATGGGAAAATTGGAGTGTCTTGACAATGGAGTTTTTCTCTGGTAATGAGGATCCTGGAAACTCAATAGTCACCAAAGCTGCCCGAGTCTGTGGCTTCCAGGTTCTTGGCTCTTAAATTGGAGGAATGAAATTCACTGACCAGTGATGGTAAATTTTAGAGAAAAGTTTATTATAGACTCATGGTTGGGAGCTTGAGAAGGAGAACTGGAGAGGTGCCCAGAAATAGGGTACCATGGGACCTTTTAAAAGAATTTACAGCAGAAACTGCAGTGAGGTACGAGGCAGGGAGGAGCTGCTACAGGGACAAAGGGTGATAAGGGCCAGTTCATGTTTAGAAAACATGGTGCTGATATGGGCATCTGGCCCGAACATAGATGGCTAAGGCTGGGCATGTGGGAGCTAAGAGTCAGCCCAAAATGACCGTTATTAGATGTCCGGGAAACTGAAAATAAAACATGATATAGCTGTTATATACCTTATTCCTGTCAGAGTGCCACTTTTGTGTGGATTTGGTATAAAACTGGCCTTGAGGTCAAAGATATGAACCCTGGTTGGAGCCTTTGCCTTCACTTCACCAGACTGCCTGTGTGTGTGTGTGTGTGTGTGTGTGTGTGTGTGTGTGTGTGTGTGT
>CAJQZJ010032584.1:1677233-1702572 GCA_907164525.1 Lophiomys imhausi | reverse complement strand
TAAATAATAATTAAAAGTTCGGTTACAGGTTTGCTGCATGGAAGCAGGAACCCCAATGAAGATACTATTGCAGCCAAGAACCGAGCTATGGCAGAGAAGAGGAAGGAATGCCCCGTCTTGTCTTCTCCCTTCCAGACACATGATGGTATCTCTTCTCAGCCAGGTCTCCTGGAAGCAGCAAAGGAAATGGCTTGCAGTGGTCAGCATCCCTGCTACAGAGCAGGGAAACTCTGAAGCTTGCACCTGAGAACAAACCCAGATGACTCCAGGCCTGTTGCAACACTGCCTGTCATGGCAGGCTTTCATGTTCTCCAGTTAGTGGCAGCTAAATCCTTCACACTGGCCTACAGAATGTCCTAACTTCTGCAGATCCTTAGCCTTTATTTGGAAAAGGATTCTACATTTTCATTTTTGATGATCATGGATTTTTTTTAGACCATTAATCTTTACAGACAAATGTTACAAATGCTTCCAGGGTTTCAGAGTCCAGTGTGACTGTATATTCTTGAAAACTAGTTTTTGATCCTAGAGTAATCTACATTCTTGAACGAGGTGTGATCTAATGTAGCTTAAAGATACACGTGTAAATACTCATTGGTCTGCATGTTAACTGTACGATTATTTGACTTTGATGGTATGAAAATATGACAGCTGTTTCTTGTCCTGGACCATTATATATTTAAATAAGAAAATGAGAAACCAGAACCCCAAACATTGTGATCAGAAGTACTATAGTTTCCTAGACTAACTGCTTTTTAAGTTTATTTATTTTGTTTTTTTTTGTAGTAGTGAGGACTGAATATATACCAGGCAAGCACTCTACCTTGACAAAATAATCAGCCTTTTTAAAAATGTTTGTTTATTTATTTTGATGCAAGGTCTCATTAAGTTGCCCAGGTTGACTTTGAAAACACTCTTCAGACCAGGCAGGTCTCGAACTTGTAATCTTCCTGCCTGAGCCTCTTGTGTATCACAGGCCTGGGGTACCAGACTATAAACCAATGAAATGGTTTAACTAGGAACATCTCTTGCCCTGAATGACATGCCCTCTCCTTCTTCCTTGCCGTCAATATTGGTTGATTGTGATGTTGAGGGTCAAACCCAAGCCCTGGTGTATTCTTGTGACCTTATCACTGAACTGCACCCATGCCCTATGATGTGACAATATGATTGAGTTCCTTGACCCAAGTGGAGAGGGTTGAATTCAAACATGTTAGGCGAGTGCTAGTGGTAACTGAGCTGTGTCTCCGGCACATGTTGTAATAATTTTTAAAACAAGATTTTTATGAAGGGCAGGCAAGGCAGCCTACAGTTGTACAGTAGGATATCTGGAGATTGAGGAAGAAGTACCACAAATTCAAGGTCACCTTGACCTTTATGATGAGACCCTGTCTCTAAAAGAAAAAACAAAACAAAACTCCACTGAAATATTCAACTTATGTTGTGTGGTTTCAGACGATAATTGTTTTTTGTTTTGGGGGGGTACAGGCTTTCACATAGCCCAGGATAGCCTTGAACTCACTGCATAGCTAAGGATGACTTTAAATTCTTTTGTTTTCTTTTGTTTCTTTGTGTAACAGCCCTCCCTGGTTGTCCTAGACTCACTCTGTAGACCAGGCTGGCCTTGAACTCACAGAGATCCACCTGCCTCTTCCTCCCGAGTGCTGGCATTAAAGGCATGCGCCACCACCACCACCACCACCCGGCCACTTTGAATTCTTAATTCTCCTACCTCCACTTGCTGTTCAAGTATTACAGGTGTGGGTCACACGTCCAGTCCAGGATATCATTTTTTCATCTTTGAAATATTGACTTATTTCCTTAGCAAAATTAAGGACCTCTTTGCCTATCTTTTAAAAATTACTTACATGAACAGGGCGTGATGGTGCACGCCTTTAATCCCAGCACTCAGGAGGTAGAGGCAGGTGGATCACTGTGAGTTCAAGCCCAGCCTGATCTACAAAGTGAGTCCAGGACAGCCAGGGCTATACAGAGAAACCCTGTCTGGAAAAAACAAAAAAAATCACATCCTTTTTCTCTTTCATCAAAACAGTCTACAAGCACGTTGTATACTACTTGAGGTGTGGTTAAAGCCAGCTACTGGTGGTACAAATAGTGAGACTATTGTCTCCTTTGTAGTGTTGGTAAGATTAGTTAGCACACACTTCAGTGACTTAATGAGTCGTATTTATATGACTTAGTATGAGTCCCTTGAAGAGAGCCCATGTAACTATTAAGTTGAACCTGCAGTATTAATGTAGTGTCATTAAATTATATAATATTTAGTGGAACTAGAGGGAGGACACAATTAAATATGGTGTAACCATACATGAAAACATGTATGCTCAAACCTTAGATCTAGCAGCTCTGCTTCCTAGATAGGTACACAAAGACAAATACACAGGATGCTTACTGAACCATTTATAATAGCCAGTACAGGTTACATTTTAAAAGGTGTAGTCATTTTGAAAACAGAGTCATTATACATAGCTGAACTTGAAAAGATGTCTGGTTATGTTGTCATATTGTGAATAAAAGATATTATAGAATAGAGTGTATAATATAAACCATTTTGGTAAACAAGTAAGTATATCTTATATGTAATAGAAATATATGTAATATGTAATAGATGGGTAATAAATATGTAATAGATATATAACTGACAGATACTTATATCAAGCTAATGTATATAGTTGATTAATGTATATAAAGCTGCCTCAATAATTAACTCTAGGATTCTGACTGTAGGAAATGTTTATCCTTTATTCATTTCTGCATGTGAATTGTTTACAGTGAGCATGCTGGCTTGTCACACATTATAATACAATCTAATTTCTAATGAATGATTACAACATACTAAAATTTCAGCACAGAGAAATAAGTAAAAGTACACACACGAACATGATCCCGGTGGTTTTTTCTTGATGATGGAGTTGTGAAAGATTTCTAAAAATGATTTCTGTTTCAACGAATTATACTGTGTGTGGATATCATACTTTGTACCAAAAAAAGAAGACAACGAGGTAGAGAGTCAGAAGGGGATTTTAGGGACAAATTAGGGGACTTCAATACCTAAACATGTTCTAGCTGCTTCTCAGCTAACCTTTTGTTTTCTTTTGGGGTGTTGGTGGGGATGTAGCTTCACTCTTCTAATTACAAACACTGCATGTCAGAATGTCTGAGCGTAACAGGTAGATTGGGCTGCTCAAAAAGGCCAAATGACCAGGGGAAAGAAAGGCTTTAAGGCTTCTAGGGTAGATACGTAAAATGCTTTTGCTGAGGATTTCCACCGAATGTGTTGTCTCTACTGTGTTAATAATATACACCACTGACACTTAAAATTCTGTTTAGGGATACTCACTCCTAAGAGCCGTATCTCCTTCGGTTTCTAAGGAGTGCCGTGCGGCACATGGAACTGACTCCAGGCCAGAGTCCATCTGAAGCATTGGAGTTTGTCCTCATCACTATGGTACTAGCTCACTTCTCAGAAACACTCACAGCTTAGCTTTTCTCAGAAATTAGACCATCCCTTGCAAAAAAGAAAAAGTCGACATTGGTTTTCCACCTCACGGTTTCCTTTCCTGATAAACTGTCTTGTGGGCAGACTTTAGTGTGCCCAGAGAGTACTTGCCAGGGGTTTCTGATGCCTCGGGACTTGAACTCCACAGATGACAATCAATTAAAGTGTCCCACTCTGTTTTCTCACCACCTAGAGCCCTCCTTGATTTTCCTTTCTGACTGAGGAAGAACGATGGCATGAGAGCTACAAAGCAGCAGGTGAGCTTTCCCTTTCCATTGCAAAAGCAGAAAAACAGATTTCTGATGGCATTTGGATTTGAGTAATGGCACTGAGTGGCCGTATAATTCCCCATGGCATTTTGCTGCTGGAGATCATTTTATTGATGGAAAATCACCGAATTGCTTCAACTCCTTGCTGTTCCCTTCATGATTGGGATGCCTCAAGGCTTTGTGGCAAGGATTGCAGCTGGCGTAGATAATGTTTCTTTGTGACTTCGAACCTTTCAAAGGGCCAAAGCTAGGACAAGAAAGAAGAGCTGGTTCAGATGGCACAAAGATAAAAATACGTTTTTTTTTTTGTTTGTTTTCTGGGAGTAATGTAAATGGATTATTTTTTAGTGATGATTTTTAGTCTTATCCATGCATGTACAAAATAATCTTTCAAAAATTCTGTTCAGCACTTGGGCACAAAGTACATGCCGTACCTTGGAAGTTCAAGTGTTGATTATCATTATTAATATCCTTGGTTTCCTTGCTTGGTCATTGCCAAATAAAACAACCCATTAAGTACAAGCTGATGGAGGAAAAAAAAAGGGGGCAAGGAGCAAAAGTGTTCCAGACAGAAATGGGTGGCTCAGCTTTTCCATTTTCCCTAGAGAGGCTTTTCCAGTGACAAAGGTGGAAGCCTGGGTGAAGAAGGCTTCCACAGTGTGTCACGCTCACAACTGTCCTGTTTCATAGCTAAAAGGATTTTCTAGAATGTGACCGAGACAGAAACAAGGAGTCCTGAAGAGAAAATGAAAAGAGCCCCTGGAGAAGCTACCAGCGCAGAAGCCATCCTCCTCTGGCTCTGGAAAGCCTCCGGTGGGGTCAGGTGTGGTTTCGAGCTGTTTTCTCTAGGGGTGTTTTGGACAGAGTCCTCCTATCTTTGTAGACAGTTCTTTGTCAGTTCTGAGACAGGAGA
The DNA here is from genome assembly GCA_907164525.1 of Lophiomys imhausi. Taxonomy (NCBI): domain Eukaryota; kingdom Metazoa; phylum Chordata; class Mammalia; order Rodentia; family Muridae; genus Lophiomys; species Lophiomys imhausi. The sequence continues at coordinate 1,697,870 of CAJQZJ010032584.1, read as the reverse complement.
CTAGAGCAGGGATGCTTCAGTCTCATAGGTATGCAGTTTTCAGCTACAGTAGCCAAAGGAATGTTCCAACCAGGCATTTCCACCAGTGAGGCGGGCTGAGGGATCCTTGTTATTTTTTGGAACTTCATAGAGCTGTGGAAGGAAGAAATGAGTGTGCATATTCTGTCTCTGTCTCTCTTTCTCTGTTAGTGCCAGGGATCCAGTTTCAAACCTTGTACCTGTTAGGTAAGAGCTACACTATTGAACCACATCCCCAAACACCTTTTTCAACATGAAACAGGAGCAACTGTAGCTGACACAATCTGACCCCCCCACACAAAGTTTGTTTGTTTTTGTTTTTTGTTTTTTTTTTAGCACGAAAGCCTTTAAAATCCTTGGAACGATTTTGAGAAGCAGTGTTTACACTGGGACCTGTACTTTACTCTACTCTGTGTGCTTGTGCTACGTGTATGCAGGGCCAGAAGCCACCTGTCCGGTGGCTCCACCTCTAAGGAGGTGGGAAGAACAAATCATTCTGTCTGTGGTCCGGAATAATTTAAGACTCCAAAGAAACAGCCTGAAAAACGCACAAATCAGAAGGGGGTTTACAGTGAGCCCAGGAATGCCCTTGACATTCAAACCATGCTACCAAATGGTAATTCCACTCTCTCTGCCCTGCCCATGCAAAGTCTGGGCAGTATCAGAATTCAGCCTGTGGGCCTCAAAACCAGGGAGGATCTTATTTCTTGGAGATAAGCCTAAGACCCAGTTGTACAGGGTTGATTTCAATTTTCTCCCACAACTGTGGCCACTACATTTATTTAAATATATAACAAAAGAGGGTGCGGCTTGAAGTTTTACTTTTACTGGATTCATGCCAGGGTGATTTAGCATTTATCTGGTGACTGGCTTCCATGCTGAAATGCTTTTTAAATGACTTTGCTGGTCACTTCACTGGAATGTTCCCTGGGTTATCTTTTGCAATTGTGATATATTAGCATTTAAAAGGGATGTTGAGCCAGCATGAATGTGAGTTGGCTCTTAGGAGATCTCAGGGTCACTTCAAAGGTATCTCCAGGATTACAGAGATGACAAAAGTTTTCTTCCCTGTGGCAGATCAGTTAGATCTTCTTTCAGGTGGTAAAAATGGTGGACTAGATTCGTCAAATAATTGTATGCACGTGTGCATATATTTGAGACAAAGTCTCTGTGGCCTGTAGCTCTGGCTGGACTCCAGCTCACAGAGATCCAATTGCCTGTGCCTACCAAGTGCTGAGATTAATGAATGTTGTGCTTCCTAGGAAAATTTAAGAGATTGAGTACATACACACACCAACATACATGTACACACACATGTAATACGCTGTCTTTATTATAATATCATACACTCTGATTATTTTACTGTGCTTAATCCCTCTACCTCCCTTCCAACCTCCCAACCCTAGGTGGAAGAGAAAGAACTTCTGCTCCTTCCGTCTTAGCCTCCCAGGCATTTGTCACCTTACCTGTTTTATGCAGTGCTGGGGAATGAACTCCTGGCTTCATGTGTTCTAGGCAAGTACTGTACCAGTTGAGCTACAAAAACCCAAGCCCAATATAGTAAAATTAGATTTTAGAGACGAAAGCAAATAGTGGACAGATGTCAAGTGTCCAGTCACCTTGGTCAGCGCTTTGTCCTGTTGCTGTGATACAACACCATGACCAGGGCAGCTTTTAAAAGGAAGCATTTGGTGGGCGCTGCCTACAGTTTCAGAGGATGAGTCTATGAGCATCACGGTGGGGAACATGGCAGGCAGGGTGCCCAGGGCAGTAGCTAAGAGCTTACATCCTGATATGCAGAATGGGGGGCGGGGAGGACTGCGCCTATGGTGAACCTTTGAAACCTCAAGGCCCACCCCAGGGCCGTACATCCTCCAATGAGGCCACTGGTCCTAATTTTTTTTTTTTTTTTTTTTTGGTTTTTCGAGACAGGGTTTCTCTATGTAACAGCTTTGGCTGTCCTGGACTCACTTTGTAGACCAGGCTGGCCTCGAACTCACAGTGATCCACCTGCCTCTGCCTCCCAAGTGCTGGGATTAAAGGCGTGCACCACCACGCCCGGCAAAACATTTCTTTTTCTTTTTCTTTTTTTTTTAGTTTTTCGAGACAGGGTTTCTCTGTGTATCTCTGGCTGTTCTGGACTCGCTTTGTAGACCGGGCTGGCCTCGAAATCACAGAGATCTGCCTGCCTCTGCCTCCCAAGTGCTGGGATTAAAGGTGTGCGCCACCACCGCCTGGCTAATTTTTTTTTTTTTAACAGTCCAACAACTAGAACTAAACATTCAAATATACAAGCCCATGGGGACCATTCTCATTCAAAAGCACCACACCCTACAGTCTTACCTCACAATCCAGCAACTATGCTCCTAGGTAAATGCCTGAGGGTGATCCTAAGTGGTGCAAGGAAGGGATCAAAGCCAGGGCCTTAATACAAGCAAGGCAAACAATCTTACACTGAGCTACACTTCAGCCCTGTTTGCCTAAGTGAGATGGAAATGTATATGCACATGGTAGCTTTAAGAGAAGCAAAATCTGTATGTAACCAACACATCTCTTGAGAGTTCAATGGTTAAACAAAGGTATGTCAAAACAATGAAGTAAAACTCATCTTGAAAAAAGAAATGGCTGAGCAGTGGTGGCGCACACCTTTAATCCCAGCACTTGGGAGACAGAGGCAGGCGGATCTTTGTGAGTTCGTGACCAGCCTGGTCTACAAAGTGAGTCTAGGACAGCTTGTGCTACACAGAGAAACCTTGTCTCAAAAAACCAAAAAAAAAAGAAAGAAAAAAAAAGAAAAAGGAAATGAATTACAGAGGTCTATGCAGAGGTAGTCTTATGAATTTATTTTTTCAGGTCTGGGAATCAAACACACTAGGCAAGTGCTCCTTCAGTGAGCCACATCCCCAGATGGGAGGTGGAAGATTCTTAAATCCATACTTCCAAGTGAAAAAGCCCATCTAAAAAGACTACATGCTTCTATTTCAACTCTATGACATCTTAGAAAAGGCTGAACTGTAATGGCAATTAAAAAGATCAGCAGTTGCCAGGAGTTTAGGGCAAAGATGATAGTTCATGAATCAGGGCAGTGAAACTACACAATTCTGATTTGTATTTGTCGACATCATAAAACTCTACAATAAAAAGAATGAACTTGGGCTGGGGAAATGGCTTAGCAGCAGGTACTTGCGATCAAGCCTAGTGACCTGAGTTCTGTCCTGGAACCACATGGGGGAAGGGGAAAAACAACCCCTAAGAATTGTACTCTGATCGCCACAGATCTGCAGGGACACACAGGCTTCTAAGCACGTGAGTGACATGTGTGTGCACGCACACACAGAGTCAATAAATACGCCATCATAAACTGAGGATGTTAGCTAATGAGAATTTATCAATATTGGTTCATCAGTTATAAGAGATGCATCAGGCTAAGATAAGATATGAATGATCAGTGAAACTGGGGGAACGAAGAGGAGAGAAGGTGTATAGAAGCTCCCAGCATGTGTTCAATGTATTAGCAAACCTAAAACTTGTAAGAAGTGAATAGTTTCAATTCAATTAAAAGCTTTTAGTTCATGTCCTACAGAGTAATAGTAATCTTTGGAATTTCCTTTTCTATCCAATATACAATACAAGAATACTTACAATTACTCTAGGAAATAATTTACATATCAACACATACGTGTACGTCTAACTTCATAGATTAGGGGCCTCAGGTAATAAGTGGTAAGGAAGGTAACTGCAGGTTTCTTTCACTGAGGAATCACAGTTATGAGTGGGTGTCACAGACAGTGTTAGATATACAGTCATCTTGTCTTAGTGACAAATTTCTCCTTTTTCCACTTAATAATACTGTAACAGATCCTATTTTTTAGAGTAGAACTATGGACATGCTGTTGGACAGTGTTACACATAAATTTCCATTTTATAAGCTCATTGCTTGTATCAGCCAGAGTCCAGCCAGGAAGCAGAAACTATAGCAATAATGTAAAGAATTGTTTGCCAAATATCAGAGAAGTGGAAAAACAAAAGAAGACCACTATGCTATCTTAGAGCTAGTGATTTCGGGAAGTGATGATTGCCATTGGGTCTGAAGAAATTAAGAGAGATGCTGATTATTTAACTGGGAACATTGGGTGTAGAGCAGGAAGACGTAAGAGACTGCTTGCGAACCAGGGCTCAGGAGGGAGCCAGATCTCAGAGGAGGGGATAGGCCCAGATGGTACTGGTCTCACTCAGGGGGCGCAGTTAGGTTGGTTTGGACTGATAGACAACATGGAAACTGGAATAAATTATTGCTACTGGAAGAACCTGCCACTTCCAGGATGGTGGGCTGGTTCCCGTGACAGAAGCATCTGGAAGGAGCAAGGGCTTGCTCACCAGCACCCCCTATAGTCAGGCACAACCAGGGAGCAAGCCAACAAAGAGGAATTGTGTTTTGAGTAGGAAGCTGTAGAAGAGTGAGTTTGAGAAAAAAAAAATGTAGAGACTGTAACAGCCAGGACATGCTGTCACCGGATGCTTGTAATGGGTATGTCAGTTGTGGGAAAACATATGCCTGTAGGGGCTGGAGAGATGGCTCAGTGGTTAAGGGCACCAGCTGCTCTTCCAAAGGACCCGGGTTCAAATCCCAGAACCCACATGGCAGTTCACAGCTGTCTGTAATGGCTGGGTGTGGTGGCTCATGCCTTTAATCCCAGCACTCAGGAGGCGGAGGCAGGTGGATCTCTGTGAGTTCAAGGCTAGCCTGGTCTACAGTGTGAGTCCAGGACAGCCAGCGCTCTGTTACACAGAGAAACCCTGTCTTGAAAACGAAACAAAAAAACAAACAAAAATAACCACCCAAACCAACCAAACAAAAAAAAAAAAAAAACATATGCCTGGGACAACAGGCCGGGCCTCACTCCTCAGCCTTTAGCTGAGGTCAAGCGCAGGCAGAGCAGGCTCTTTGTCTTAGCTTGAACACCTATTAGTGTGCAGAGGGGCAAGGATGCCGATGGCGCAAGGTTTTCGTAAGCATCCCCACAAATCCTGGATGGGAATAGTGCCATGTGCCTCTGTAGCCCCCACAATTCCAGAGGCTGAGGCAGGAGGATCACTTGCACACAAGAATTAGGGGTCATCTGGGCAAAGCACATCTTAATCTCCTAAACAATGATAGTTAAATAAATAAATAAATAAATAAATAGATAAATAAATAAATAAATAGCATGGTGAAAGAACTGGAATTCAAATGTAGGCAATGTTATTTCAGATTTTATGCTTACTGACTAAAGCCATCTCTCATGCACACAATAAATAAACAAACAAACAAATAAATAAATAAATAAATAAGGCTGGAGAGATGGCTCTGTGGTTAAGAGCACTGGCTGTTCTTCTAAAGGACCTGGGTTCAATTTCTAGCACCCACATGGCAGTTCACAGCTGTCTGTAATTGCTGGGTATGGTGGCACACACCTTTAATCTCAGTACTTGGGAGGCAGAGGCAGGTGGATCTCTGAGTTCAAGGCCAACCTGGTCTACAAAGTGAGTCCAGGACAGTCAGGAATACATAGCAGAAACCCTGTGTCAAAAAACCAAAACATCAGCTGCTAAGGGGGCAGAACCCAAATTAAGCTGAAACAGATGGAACAAGGAGAGATCCTATCTAAGGATGGAGCTAGAGCCCCCCCACCATGCTAGAGAGCTCAGAGATTCCTGCTGGAGAAAGTGCTGGTGAACTGATGGCCGGATTTTACTGAGGCAGAAAGAAGCTGGTGAGCAGAGAAAGCCTCAGCAAGACTGCAAAAGGCCAAGGACTAAACCCTGTGGCTCAGCTTTTTCCTAGAGGGGTTTGATCTGTCCGAACTGTGGCTGGGTTTAAGGACTGAGGCAGAGCGGCAGAGTTGCTGATGCGAAGGAAATAAGTTGGCCTATAGAAGCTGAGGTCTCCTAGAGAGAAGAAAGCATCAAGCCTTATTTAAGGTGTGACTGCTATAGCCAATTTACCCTGATGAATCTACATCTGAGATATTCCAGAAAAAGGACTGCTAAGTGTGTTAAAGAGTCTACCACAGAGACTGTGTTCCTGACAACTGAGGACCTGCCCCAGAGACTGTATCCTTCTAAAAGGTTAGGAAAATAGTTGTAATAATTATCAATAGATTTAGTGGTTAGGTTAAAGGAGTTGTAGGAATTTATAGAGTTAATAGTTTAGAAATTGTTTGTATTTGTTTTAAATAAATATTGTTAATAAGTAAAAAAACCAAACAAACAAATAAATAAATGTGATCAAGTTTTTTTCTTTTTTTCCTTTTTATTGTTTTTTTTTTATTTTGTGAATTTCACATCATGCACCCTGTGCCCTCTCATCTCTCACCCCCCCCAGACCCACCCTTCACCGATGAAACCACTCTCAACATAGAAAAAATAATCTCATTGTGGAAGGTGTAATGTGTCTCAGTGTGTCCCACAATATTCCATTTTGTCCACACATTTTTGCTTGCAGATGTTCATTACAATGATTCCTTGCTCTGGCATCACAGCAAATCCTGGATGGGGGGATTCTGCTATTTTTCAATAGTGGAACCTCAGTGGGACTCCTCTCAGATATACTGTTGTGGTCCTGTGTCATGGAGATCCTGTAGTTTTGGGTCTGTGGAAATGGCCTCTTCATGCACTCCAGCAGTTATTCCATGAGGTAGATGTTGGGGTGGGCCAACTCAAAGCCCTGCTTCTGGGCCTGCAACCCCACATCCAGGGCCAGTTCTACTGTGCTGCTCAGGTAAGGAAGTAGAGTGCTCTCCCGAGTGCTGCCTCAGGGAAGGGGCTGGGCCAGCTCTCCTGCTCTCATGAGCCCATCAGGCCAACTCTTCCACCTATCTGTGTTGAGATCAAAGAGTGGAGCGAATCTCTCTCTCTCCAACACCACTGAAAAGCAGACAAAAGGCAGGGCTGGCTCTCTCCCACTCACACCCTTGGGCTGGCTCACACATATCCCCCATATCCAGGGCCACATTTATTTTGCTGTCCAGGAAAGGTGCAGGGACTGTTCTCGTGAATACTGTAGAATGTGAGGGGCAGGGCCAGACCTCCTGTATGACACCGGTGGTGAGGACAAAAAGGAGGGGAGAAAATCTCTCCCTAGACAATAACACCACAAAGCAGATAAAAGGCAAGGCTAGCTCTCCCACACTCACTCCCTCAGGGCCGACTCACTCATAACCCCTATATCCAGGGCCATCTGTACTGTGCTGCCCAGGCAAGGTATAGGGCATATATATCTCAAAGAAGACATGAAATATTATATTAAATTCTCTTGTTTATCTGGCATTTGTTTTTGAGGCTGGATCTTGCTATGTAGTCTTGGCTGACCCAAGGCTGGCTATGTAAACCAGATTGGTCTGGAGAACTTGAAATGATCCTCTTTCCTTAACTTTCCAAGTGCTGGGATTACACATGTCTGACTAGCTCAATCAAAGTTTCATTTAAAGAAATAAGGATACAGTTTATCATTGGTGGTTCTACTATGTACTTACTGTTAGCTATGAGGTGAGGAAACACCAATTAGGAGTAGAGCTGCATCTGCCTGATATTTCACAACATGTATTTGAAAAATGAATAGTTGATGATTTGATGACAGTAGATTTAACTTTAAGAATATATATATATGAAATCTATACCACCTTCCAATGATATTTTAACCACATAAAAATTTAAGAATCCAGGTAGGGGAACAGTTCAAAGCCTCACAAGGATCAAGGACTGAGTATGGGTCCCTAGAACCCATGTAAAGCCAGACACAGTAATAGGTACCTATAATCCCAGTGCTCCAAAGGGAAGATGGGAGGCAGAGACAGAAACATCCCCAAAGCCTGTGAGCCAGGTAGCCTAGCTGATGAAGTGGTTGAACAACGAGTGATAGGACCTCAGACAAGGTGCCTTTCACTGAGGACTGACATGGGAAACTGTCCTCTCCTCTCCACAGGCAAGCCATGGCACACACGTGACTGCACTCACACAGGAGAACAAGTGCCCTACCCACAAAGACAAATCAACCAATCGATCGGTATTTAGTGGATCCAACATTTTGAAAGACTGAGGACAGCATCCAAAACTGTAAATTCGAAGCTTGAAACAACATGGATTGTTTAGTTAGTCTCTGTCCATTTTACTCCATTTACTGAAAGGGGAATATATCAGAAATAGACTATAAATTACTGAAAGAGGTCTTTTGAGGCCAAGTCACCCTTGGCCCTCCCTAGATTCTCCACTTCAGCTTGTGTTTGGATGCAGTAAACTTAGCTTTAATCCTCCTAGGGGATGCCAAAAGGAAATGACATTTCAAAGAACTAAGCTGGTTTCACAGATAAGAGACTTAAAAAAAAAAAAGTCTATGTCAAAAAGATCTTGCCAAACAGCTCCAAGCAGCAGATAGAATCCATCTGGTTTCCCCTTGAGCCTCATCTTCCTTTTGTGGGTTTGTTCTTATGAAAGCATCGGGTATTTATTTGGTTTGGGGTGTCTTCCTGATGTGGGCTGTGGTTGAAATAATCAGTTGTTTTGAAGGAGTTACCTACTTTTCAAAGACAAGCCTGTGATTGAAGATGCTTCTTAGATAGCTCTTGCCCCTACCTCTCCATCAGGGTCCCTGGCTGCAGAGGTGACTGAAAAGAGTAATAAAAATAAATAAATAAACAAACAAACGAATAAATAAATGTTAGGTTTTTATAGCCAAATAGAAACAGCTATCCTAAGAATTCATCTCTCACCTAACTGTGCCAGAGGGGTCACTGCATCTGTGTTCTCAGGATTCTATCTCTTTTAACAGGCTTTCCCAGAAGCCAGAAGGAGTAGGGGGCACAGAAACCCTTTTCTTGGTGGCTCTATGTCACAGATCCACTTCATCTGCTAGTCAACTGCAAATTTGTGATAGACAGTGCCATCAAACACCACATCATCTTATAATTAACTCAGAGTCAATCTATACTAACAGATGGCTGTGAACAAGGAGAATGCCATACACTTTTATTGGGCTGATGGAATTAGCAGCTTGTTTTGAAGCCTAATGGATAACAGCTCTATATTGTGCTCTGAATAGAGTGGGTGTTCCCGAATTCTTACTTAATTATTTATGATCAGAAACGAGAAGGAAAAAAAAACAAAACCTCTTCATAAGCAGCTATGCCAGTTGGAATTTGATGAGGATACTGGGCTTAACACACACACACACACACACACACACACACACACACCCTTTCCAAAATACCTTTCCATTGTTGCTTCTGTTTTAATTAAAGCATCTTCTGCCTGTCCTGCAAGAGCTATGAATACAACTCCAAACTTTCAAAAACACCTTACAATTGTGGCCTGAGGTCGCAGCACTCAAAAAGACAATGGGCTAGATTGAGGTGTGGAGGGAACGTCACAGGCGTGTCTGGGCTTCTTCCTCCCAGGCTCCCAGGAGCTCTCCCTAGAAGGCAATGCCAAGGGTGTTCAAAGGTCTGCCCTTGGCTACAAATAACTGTGCTATTCTAAGGACGCCTGGGCCTCTTCAAGGCAATGGAGCCAGTGGACTTGTGAGAGGAATTTCAGATCCCTGCAAGGGAGCTTCCAGAGGAGCAAAGTGGGTCCCAGTGAATTCAGAATTAGATTCGGGCCTCTAGAGGAGAGAACCTGCTGACGGTAAGCAAGCGTCAGAATTCACGGTACCACCCTCAGGACCAGAGCCTACTTAACTCTGATCCAGCATGGCAGTTTCCCTCCTGGCTCCTCCTATGCTGTGTTCTCAAAGACAGCCACAGTGGTAGACAGAAGTCTGTGCATCCCCTTCTTCCTAGGAAGCTGCTTGTAGGCCAGGAGCCAGTCTTTACAGATAATAGACAGAATCTTAATTAGTAACCAGGAAACTAGAGCAACCTGACCCCAAGAAATCTTTCTTCTGCCATTGTGAGGGTGGAGCTCTAGGCCGGGCCGGAATATAAAGTCGGTTGGGCAGTTGTGGTTGGTTGCTGATCTGGAGGAAATAGTGTCAAGGCACCAGGTTTGTCAATGCCCCTGGTTTTTTTCTTCTGCTAATGGTACAATCGCTTTGCCCTTATCATGGATCTTAAACCCCAGAGGCATATCACGAACCTTTCCACTATCTCCCACATGGTCTTAGCTAGTGTCTTTAACCTATTACTTTCTCCTTCACACAATCTCTGGTATCTGCACCTGTTGGCTTTCTCTTATCCTCAGCGTGCCCTTGGCCTTACAAACTCTGTGCTTGTTCCCTTCTGGAAACCTATCTTTCTGACGTCATTCCACCACACTCCTCCAGTGCTCAGAAGCCGTCAATGGCACATGCCTGGTGTTAGCAGATAAAGGTCTAAATTAACCTGGCATTTTTGGGCTGTGAAAATCTGGCCCAGAGTTGCATTTCTGCTATTCAGTGGCCTGCAGGTATGTGACTCACTGCTACTTCCTTCACCTCCCCAAGGTTGTGACCCCTGCCTGGAATGTTCTTCCTTCATTAATTTCCATAGGTACAGCCCCTGGCTCCCCAGCTAAGTATACTCATGGCTGAGCTAGGCCTGAAATAGGCATTCTTACCTTTGGAGGACTTCCTCCATACATATGTGTCAGGCTTTATATTTTAATATCACTGTTTGAGATTGTGTCAGAGGATTATGGAATCATCTGTGGTGAGTCACTAGCCTTTATCCACTGATGTATGGAGTTCAGGATCCAGTGTGCTGTATCTGATAAGCGACATATATTACACAATTTGGACTTACGTGAAAATGCTGATTTACACAATACTATTATTTGAAAAGAATGTAAGAGACTCATGCCCTGTTCTTCAAAGTGAGGTTCACAGACCAGCAACTGTGGTCACTTGGGAGCTGTTAGTGACAGTGTTGGTCCTACCCTCTCCTACTGATTGGGACCTGTATAGTAACAAGATTCCCAAGTGATCGAGTTCTCAGGGAGGTCTCAGAGGCACCAGGACTAGCCTCACCTTGAGACCCTGCATGGCAAGGCCGAAAGAGGACAGCCTGAGCTAGTGATGCGCATTCTGAGCCAGCTGAACATCTGTGTCATTTCCCTGTGCTGTTCTAAGGACACCTGGGCTTCTTTCTACAAGGCAACGGAGCCAGTGGACTTGTGAGTTGAATTTGAAATCCTAGCAAGGAAGCTTTCAAGGGTCCCAGTGAAATCGGAATTAGATGCTGGTTTCTAGAGAAGGGAACATGCTTACAGTAAGCAGAAAGTCAGAATTCATGGTACCAGGACCTTCCAGATTCTTGGGGGGAAAAATCACTTATTCATTTGGAGTTTTGCTTTCACAGTCTGGTTGGGAGATTCAAAACAAGCAAATAAACATGACAAAGTGATGTTTTTAATTATGTAAGGCTTACACACATGGCTAGGTCATTATTATTGATATTTTCTGAATCCTTAGGGTGTCACAGTTGGTTTGCAGCAGAGCAGGGACAGACACAGTCTCCTGCCTTCTAGCCCAGTCAACAGTGAGCGGGGCTCTATCACCACAGCCTCGGCCTTTGACACTACCAGAAAGACTGGAAGTGTCTCTGGAGAAAGGAATTTGATATGTCTCAAGGGTCTTTAAATGTGTCTGTACTCTGAGACCCAGTGCATTCTCTACTGGAAATCTGTCTTAAGGAAATAAATGAGAACGAAGACCAGAGCTTGTAAGTAGTCACACTCATAGCAGATTTACTTATATTAGGTTAAAAATACCTGCAAGCAACCTGAATATCTAACAACTGGGAATGTTTAAATAAATTATAAGAATTCATAAGCTAGTACGTTATGCAACTATTAAGATTTCTTTAAAAAGAGTTTATAAGGACACGCAAGAAAAACGTTCAATATAATATTTAGCCAAAGGAAAAAAAGAGATGGATCATAAAATTATATATAAAGTATGATCTCAACCCTGTTTTAAACAGTGTGTGGAGAAATGCTGCAGGGAGACTTAGGAAAATGTTAACAGTGCGTCTCTGGACAGCCGCACTTCCTGTGTTGTTGTCCCTGTTTTAAAATGTTACTTGCCTAACTTTGTTCAGAGTTCTGGGGAATGGCTTCCGTGAACTGGAAACGTGGTGGAGGCAGATGGTGGTGGCATAAGCCTTTTGTCCTAGCACCTGGGAAACAGAGGCAGGAGAATGTCTATGAGTTTGAGGCCAGCCTGGTCTACAAAGCGAGTTTGAGGAAAGCCAGGGCTACAAGGAGAAACCCTGTTTCAAAAAACAAAAAACAAGACAAGACAAAAAAAAATCATGGTGAATACTCTCTAGTCCATATAATGGAAGTGAAGTATCTGTTGGCCAGTAGCCATGGCTACTTTTAAAATAACTTGTCCTTTATTATTTATTCCCATATTTATATATCGATACAGGGTTTTACTCTATGTCTGAGACAAGCCTCAGACATATGGAAATCCCATCTTGGCCTCCTGCATATCAGGATTACAGGCATGAGACATTATGTCGAGCAAAATAACTTATTTTGCTCTTCTATCATTAAGAATAGAAAACACACGCACGCACGCACACATGCACCTGCACGTGCGCGCACACACACACACACACACACACACAATGGCCTAGATGTCTGGCTTCAAATTTGACATTATCCAAAGCCCACAAAGGAGACCAGCTCTGGCCTGCCCCCTGTTCTTTTCCCTCCCTTGAACACCCAGTTCCACTTCCAGGAACCCTTGCACACATGTGTGGACAGCCTCACCACCTGCACCTTGACAGAGAGTAGCCCCCTGCCTCTTGTGGGCTTGGAAGGTGTGCTGTAGAAGCTGCTAACCCTCTGGAGGCTAGGTCCCAGGAACCGGTCTATTCAGGAAGCAGGTGTAGGAATGGTTCTTATTTCTAGAAATGTAGAGCAAGGAAGGGCTGAGCTTGGTTCATTGAATCCCTGGGCCTGTGGGAGCAGGGCACCTCCAACTCCTGTCTGCTGAGTTCATCATGATACATACTATTGAACCCCTCGATGGTTTTTCATTTTGTATCTTCTCAAACACAATTTGACAAGTTGTTGAGTGATCCTGGTGGCTCGCTGCTGTAAGGATTGCATTGTCAAGTTAACTTACTAAGACATATAAATAAAACTACAGGGTGCTTTATATTTTCTTTTCATGCAAACCAAAATCAAGCAAAACAAACTGACAGCACATATGCTTAGAGCTTGGTGTGGTAGAACAACCCTGTAATCCCAGCATTCTGGGGCTGAAACAGGAGAATCTTGAATTTAGGTCTAGTCTAGATTACATAGTGAAGTCATGTTTAATGAGGCAAACAAATTAAAGAGTAAAACACACCCACCCCACCCCCCCCACAAACACAAATATAAACACACACACTAACAGAAATATACACACACACACACACACAACAAACACATGCAGACACAGACAGACAGACACACACATACTCAGGCATATTTAAATGTTGATCTAAATGCAGATAGTCTTAAAAAAAAAATCCTGGCTGACATTCTCAGCAGCACCTAATATTCCGTATCATGCCAGCACTGAGTGCTAATGAACTTTTTCTGAACGTTGCCAATCTGATATAAGCAAAACATGACGTGTAATCTCTTTCTCTCTTGAAAACTGACAACTCATATCTTTTGCCTGTGGATGTTTCTTTTCTTACTGATTTGTATAGAGAAGCAAGATACATTTTACAGGTATTTTTTAGCTTTGAAATTTGCCTTTGGACATGGTTTGGAGCATTTTTATTTTCTTTGCTATTTTGTGTTTTCAGACAGGACCTCCTGAACAACAGACCAGCCTTGAACTTCACCACTTGATAAGGATGAGCTTAAACTTCTGATCCTCCTGCTTCTACCTCCCAAGTGTTCGGGTCTTAGGAGCACATTACAAAGCCTGGTCCAGTGGTCCAGTGGTGCTAGGGATGGGACACAGGGATGCTGGTATGCTAGGCAAGCCCTCTACCACAGAGCTGTATCCCTGGAGCTGCAGTATTTTTAAACCAAGTTGTTAGCACCCCAGAGAAAAAGACAGAAAGATTGCTGCAAGTTTGAGGCCGGCCTGGGCTACATTGCAAGACAGAATCTCAGAAAACGATAGTGAAGTTTCTTCCTTCCTTCCTTCCTTCCTTTCTCTCATTTTATTCTGGTTAAAACAACTGTGTGACTAATCCATGGAAGTTAATGATGGTTGATGATTAGTAAACTTATAGAGCTGAATGTGTTTAAAATAATCAGAAGATAAAGCTTTTGTTAGATCTGCTGAATTACTAGTGGAGAGAAAGGGGAAGGGCTGGCTGAAAAAAGGCTGGGATCTTTGTTTGGTTGCTTTGGGTGACCTGCTTCTGCTAGGTGGAAAATGCAAGTTGAGTAGTTTTGAGAAGGGAGGTGGGGAGAGAGGCAAGGGCCAGTCTGGCCTCTGCATGTGTGGGGTGTGGGGGAGATCACGGGGTGGAGTAAGGAGATTCGCTAGTTAAGGTAAGACATGGAAATCTGAGGACAGAAAGAAGGTTTAAGATCATTTTTAGGAAGTTGGTTGTATGATACCCAGTTGCCAGGAAAGTGGCAGTGGAAGCCACATTTATAACCTGAACTTTGAAGTTGGACTCAGACCTATTTTTAGATGGCTGGACAGGAGACAAACCTCAAAGCAGGTGCTGGCCCATGCAACCCAAGGCAGCAACTCTGATTAGATCCACTCTGGGGTGGCTCCAAGAGTCACTCCCCAATATAGAAGCCCCCACACTGGCCACTTGCCCTCTCTCAGCAGGGGTCAGCCAGGAATTAGGGTCAATGAGAGAGCAGAGGATGGTTGCTGGACACATCTAGAAACAGGAAGTAGGAGTCATACTTGCTGAAAAGGGACAGGGAAGCAGCTTGTCCCAGCTCATGTGGCTTCAAGGGTAACTTGCCTTAGAAAGAAACTGAGAGAGAGGAGAGAGAGCAAGCCTTAAGGAACCGAATCCACTCACTCTTCAGTTCACGCCATCTCTAATCACTCTATCTCAGAAACCCAAGTATCCTTATCTTTCAGCCGGTGGGAGTTAGTCTTAGTTACTTGTAAATGAAAATATTCTGACACTAATTAAAGTTGAAAAAAGTGGGAATTCCTGTAAAGGGTTGAGTTCTTAAATGCCACAGTCTGGCTTCGGCTTGTGCCAAGAAGAATGGGGCTTCTCTCAAGAGCCATCCCACACTATTTTGGTTCCCAGAGCACCCTGCATCCTCTCACTGCCCTCTGGGTTCTGTCTTCCTGGAAGAAGCCTCCCTCTGCTCTGGCTCGACTTCAGGCGTCTGTCAGGAGCCAACAGCTTCAGACAGATTTCCCTGAGCCCTGGCGCTGGAGTGGGGGTTGAGGGGGAGGTTTCTCTGTAGAGCTTTCTTTCCTAAGCAGAGCCCTTTTCAAACTGTGTTCCCGTTGCCTGGACTGCTCTTTGAGTCATGGATCACCATTATCTATGCGATTCTAAGGGTAACCAAGATCTCCTTCCGGTTCTGCCTCCTCCTTGGGGTTTAGCCTACAGGCCACTACCACTACACAAAATCTTTGTGGTGCTGAGGACAAAACCCAGGGCTTTGCCCATGCTACGCAAATACTCTACCAACTGAGCCAAATCCCTAGCAACTAAAATATATTAGTGTATGTTGATTATACATAATAACGGGTTCCATTATGGCATCTCCGCATGTGTCTATAATGCATTTTGATCATATTCAACCCTGTTTCTCTCTATTCTCTGGCAGCCTCCCCAGTGATCTCCTCTCTATTCTCATCTCCCTGCTGGCCCCCTTTCTATCCTCAGGTCTTTCATGAGTGTGACCAGTGCATTTCAGTGGAGTTGCATATAGGAGTATGGGAAACTTACCTTTGCTTTCTGTGCTTTTTGAGACAGAGTCTCTTGTATCCACACTGTTTTGAATTCACTGAGTGGCCGAGGAAGACCTTGAGCTCCTGACCTTCCTCCTTCCCCTTCCTTAAGGCCAGCATGAGAGGAACATCCTGGTTCAATGCCCACTCCCCACCCTTTTTTATTCTACATTTGTTGCTAGTGCAAAGTATGCCCCCCTTCCCCCTTTTTTCTTGATGATACCATCTATCCAGAGCTGGGAATATATCTCAGTGGCAGATCACTTGGTGCTAGCAGATCACTTGGTGATAGTACAAGGGTCTTCATTTGATCCCTAGCACCAAAAAAGAAAAAGTGTAGACTCAAGTGTTTTTTGTTTGCTTGTTTATTTTAGTATGCTTATAATTTGGCATAGTCATTGGCACTACCTACAATTTCAGGAGATTTGCATTGTTCCCAAAAGAAACCTCCTCTGTGAGCCGTCCTATTCCCATTCTCCTCTCCTCCAGACTCTGGCAATCTGTTTTCTGTCTCTAAATTTGCCTGTTCTGAACATTTTCAAATAAATGAAGTTTTACAGCCCGTGGCTTCGTGTGTCTGGCTTCTTTCACTTGGGCTGATGTTTTTCAAGGGTCAGCCAGACGTAGCCCGGACTAGTGTTTAATTATTTTAAATGGTTCAATCGTGTTCCATCACATGGCTCTTTCCTGTTTTGTTTGTCCAAGCTGAGGGACATTTGACTTGTTTCCACATTGAGACTATGATGTTCAAGGGTGCTGTTCTGAGGATGTGTATGCCAGGTCTTGTGCAAATGTACATTTTTCAATGCTGTTACTATATCTAGGAGTAGAAATTCTGGGCTCCATGATGTCTCAGTTTAACATTTCAAGAAACTGTCAGAATGATCGTTGCCAAAGTGGCCACAGCGTTTTCCACTTCTACCAGCAGTGGGTAAGTGGGCTGATGCCTCCACGTCACAGCACAGAAGTTAATGTGAGGAAAGTTATTTTAGGTGAACAAGAATACTGGTCGGGCTGGGTGTGGTGGCGCATGCCATTAGTCCCAGCACTCAGGAGGCAGAGGCAGGTGGATCTCCATGAGTTCGAGGCCAGCCTGGTCTACAAATCGAGTCCAGGACAACTAGGGTTTTTACACAGAGAAACCCTGTCTCAAAAAAACAAACAAATAAACAAACAAACAAACAAAAGAATGCTGATCAGGAGTGAGCTGACTAATCTGTCAATCATTTGATATTCTAGAGCTCATACTGATGGGGAGAAGAAAACCATTCACTTCAGATTGAATAGCTGTATTTTTAGAAAGCATTCATCCAGATGACTAGAAGAGCTGCAGTAACCTTAAAACTGAAAGTCACATAGCCCTGGCATCCACCTAAGCCTAAGTCACCCCCTACTGGGGCTCAGACATGTCTGGGCTTGCTCAGGACATTGGGCTACCAAAGACTATTTTTAAAGAGAGACCAATGATTTCGGGAGAGAGCAAATTCATTTAGTGGAAGAGAGACTGAAACAGATGTGCTTAAGGCTTCTGAAAGACACTGGATCACTGGATGCGTGGTAGCATTGCCTCAATAATAGGAGTGCCACGGCTTCCGGATTATCCACCGCCACTTGAAGGTGTCATGTCAGGGTGGCCATGATGGTTATGACCCGTGTGTGTGTGTGTGTGTGTGTGTGTGTGTGTGTGGGGTGGGGGGGTGACAGAGAACATTGGGGATGGCTTTGAAACATCTTCAAACAACCTTTGGGTAGTACAGGGCTGGGAACCTACATCACTGCAGGTGGAGGACTTGGTACCCACAGTAGTCTTGAACTTTTCAGTTAACCAGGTGAGATTCTCCTTGGAGACTCCCAAATGAGAGACACCACTGGGGACAATAGTTCCCTGTCAAGAGAAAGGGCCAGGGGACACACCGATCATGACTATTTGGGAATAGTGGCAGTATTTTGGCTGGGAAATACAGTCTGCTAATGAAATAGAATGACAAAACAACCAAGTAGCTGAGGGATAAGCCAAACGAATCCGAACTGAATGCCTAAAAACACATTGTTCCCTTTGAGATGAATAGTAGGCCCATAAAATCAAATCTTTTTCCATTTTCACAGTCTTTGTTATTGTTGTAGCTGACGCAATGAGGCTGTGTCATAGCCTTTCCCACCATAGGTGGCTGGGCTGGTCTCATAGTTAGGAATTTTCCATCGCTTTAGAGACTGATTTTCCCCACAGTTTTCATCCCATGAAGCTTGGGATTATAGACGAAAACAACTAACAGTCAATGGCAGGAAGAGCGAGCAGTTGGTACACTGTGCTGCAACTTCAGAATGGTGCAAGCGTAACTGGAATAGAGATGCTGAATGAAATAGGGACATAAAACCCACTGCAGAGTCTCTGGGAGGCCAACCACACCCTGGCGTCCTCACATCTCTTGAGGACGGAAAGGGAGGACTCCATGAATCTTGCCTTTTCAACATCGCAAAAATGACATCATGCCTTTATTTTTCTAATATGATGATTCTGACATGTTCAAGCCAACACTCCTTCTTGAGGATTTCTTGAGTTAGACATTCCCAACAAAGGATACTTTCCAGACTTTTCATGAAGAAATAATGGATCTCATCTGATAAATTCTTAGTACACAAGTGAAGCATTCAAAGCAGCTTAGGTGTGGCCTCGTAGGTACACTTCGCAGGTACACTTGTGACCCAAAAATGAGTCTTATTCTTTCAAGGGGAGGAAGGATGGAGGCAACATTTTCATATCATAGCTTTTTGTTGTTATTGCTGTTACAAAATACTAGAGGTTGAATGCTTAATAAAGATAAGAAATTCTGATGCTGGCATTGGTTCAGCTCTAGAGAGAGCTTTATGGTACATGACATAAAAATGTCCAGACTGTAAGCCTTTAATCCCAGCACTCGGGAGGCAGAGGCAGGCTGATCTCTGTGAGTTCAAGGCCAGCCTGGTCTACAAAGCGAGTCCAGGACAGCCAGAGCTACACAGAGAAACCCTGTCTCGAAAAAACCAAAAAAAAAAAAAGTCCAGACTGTAAACACCACAGGGCCAGACATACTCTTTTTATAACAATTCTTGTCTTTTGGGAACTAACCCTACCTCAGAAAGACATTACTGAGCTTGGAACCCCATGACCTTTGATCTTTCTGTAGGTTCAACCTCTTAAAGGTTCCATTACCTCAACAGGACCACACTGAAAGCCAAGCTTCCAATCCACAAAATTTTAGGAATAAATCTTCAAAACAGAGCACCTAGATTCTATTAGGGCCCCAACAATACTTTAAAAATATTCTGGGCTAGGGGTACTAGGAGGGCTCATAGATTTGTGATCCCCTCCTAGTTTTTGATCAAAATCAAACAAGTTTTTGATTTTGTGTGTGTATGTGTGTATGTATACATGTGTGTACAGGTGCATGTGCATTCGTGTGAGGGTGTGTGGAGTCTGGGATCAACATTGGGTGTCTTCTTTAATGACTCTAGTTTTTAGATGATAGTTTTGAACTTCTGATCCCCCTTGTCGTCTCCACCTCCAAGTACTGGGGTTATAGTACCACCAGGCCTGACTTCCTCTGTTTAAAAATACATTTTGGAGAAAGCATAAAGACTATGTACAAAAGAGATCAAGGAGGTAGGAAGGTGGTTCAAAATGTTTGTCACACACAGGTTTGAGGCCCTGAGTTCAGATCCCCAGAACCTGTGTCCAAAGCTGGGCAATGGTGGCACGGACCTGTAATCCTACTGCTCGGGAGGTAGAGACAGGAGGGTCCCTGTGCTCAGTGCCTCGCTGGTCTCATGGGATGGTTGAACTCCAGTTTCATGACTTTGTCTACAAAGGTAGAGAGTGATGAAGACTCCTGATGTCAATCTTTGACTTCCACACGTGTGCACCTACAAGTGTACGCACACACGCACACGCACACACATACAGAGAGAGAGAGAGAGAGAAAGTCCAGAGCATAGGGATTTACAGAGAGGGGAGACTGAGAGCATGGGGTCTGTTTGAATCCGCTCTGCAAATATTATGGTTTCCCAGGAGGAGCCGTCTCCTGGCTGAATCCTGCACATTAATCACGGCCCAGGCAAGCTTAGCCGATGCTCCCTCTCGCACCAGGATCTCAACTGCTCCTGAGTCTCTTCGCAGGCCTTGGCAACTTGTCATGGTTGCTTTGTTACTGAGCCACGTGGTAGAAAGTGAGCGGAGGTCAGCTTCGCGGGATCTACCACCCCAGGCCCTGGCTGACCTCACTGTGCACCCCCGTGTATCGAGGAGAAACTCAGGGGCCCGAATCACCTCTCCAGAATTTGGGAAGCTTTGCTAAGCATAACAGAGACAGAAAGGGCACCAGGGAGAAGAACTCGGCAGACAGCTATGGAAGTGTCAGAGGAAGGCAGCGCCGCCGCCGTCAGCTTGGAAAGCCCGGTCACGTTAGGACTCAGCTCCGGCAGTCTTTGGAAACTACGTGTCACAGATTGAGTCCAAAACCAGCCTTGACAGATTTCATTTTTCATTTTTGGACTCAGACATTTTAAGGCACTGGCAAGAGAGCTTCTAATATTTTCCACACTTTACAATGGAATAAAATCAGTCAAGGAGCAGACACAGGCAGAAATTATTGCAAACAGAGAATAGAAGATAAAAAAGATGAGAATTAGTGATGCATGATCTTAAGGGTTTTCTTTGCATTTGTTAATTTTTTTTAGTATACACACACACACACACACACACACACACACACACACACACACACACA